>JAGKRY010000089.1:0-60497 GCA_020002325.1 Chrysosphaeria jannelii
GTGGGAAAATAGCGATAGGCGTGGGCAATGAATCACGGCATGGAGCATATTGACCAGTTATGAATTCACAAGGCAATACAATTATGCTTGGGCTCCGATTACGAATTATGTAAGCACTCCGCGCCATGAAAAACCCCGTCAATTCTAATGTAACGCTGACAAAGACGCTGCAGCTCATTCAAATGAGTTTCAGTGGGATTTCAGGCGGCATCTGAGATGTTTTTTGATTTCTACTGAGCATGAGAGCTTTACATTCCTTTCCCATCAATGATCCTTCATTGAGGGCCCATTTTGCTGGTCGGTTGGCAAGAGAATGGGACTTGGAATCCCTTCAAAAGGCTATTCCCCTTTATAAAGAAGCCAAAGTACACTTTTTGAAAGAGTCAAACATCGGGTGCGTTCTTTTAGATGATCAAGATTGCCTGAGTGTTATGAAAACCTTTTATTCCATTGGTGAATCTGTGAAGAAGCTTAATTTTGCATCCAATGAAATAGATTGGACCTCGTTGTCAAGCAAAAGGCTTTGCCAAGGCATTCGCCGTGTTACCAATATGAAAGACTTTGAGTTGGCGGTTGATAATGATTTTATGCCTACTCGGGATGAATTTATTGTCAAGCTGATAAAGAAGAACCAAGGGATCAAGAAGTTTTATCTCAGCTACAAAGGAGAAGGCTTTGACAACAACTCTCTGATCAACGCATTACAATGGGATCTCCCTAATCTTGTGGAACTAGAATTAAAATTTGTTCCTTTCAAGTTTGGAGCGTCCATTATTGATGCCCATCCACATATAAGAAAGCTATGTGTACATGGAAATTCGAACGATAATAGAGACTATGCAACTCTAGCACAAGCCATGTGCAATTTAAAGGAACTGAAAACTCTAGATTTGGTTTCATTCTATGAAATAGAGGGCAATTTTTTTGTACATTTAAGGTCACCAAGCTCCCCATTTTCATGCTCTTTCCCATCCCTCGAGCATCTAAGCCTTGGCTACATGTGGCTCTCGGGTAAAGAATGGAGAGATTGTGAAAATGTTTTCAAAGGGTGTCTAAAACTAAAGACTCTCCATCTCGACTTGATAAAATGGGTCGGAGAAGACGGGTTTTTGACGGATACTTTACCCGATAGTACAGAGACAATGTTTCCCCATCTAAAGTATTTGCATATTTCAGACATGGAGATTCCAAAAGAGGGGTGGGGCCATTTCTGGAAGTCTTTGCACGGCTTTCGAAAACTCAAATGGCTCCATCTAGAAGAAGTAAGAGACGAAACGGGCATATTCTCCATGAAAAAAATGTTTGATAAAAAGGAAATCATATTTCCAGAACTAAAGTGTCTACAAATTACGAAATTGAACGTGTCTCCCGAGGGATGGAGCGAATTTGGAAAATTATTTAGGGGATGCCACCAACTTCGACGTCTCACTTTGAGTCTGATGAAAGATGTATCTCCGAATTTTTTTGTGCAAATGACGAATGGGAGAAATGAACCCATGTTTCCATTTCTCTCCTCTTTGATCATGTCGTTTATAGGAATGTCAGGAGTGGCCTGGTCCGAGCTTGGAAAGGTTTTGAAGGGATCTTCTCAGCTACGAAAACTCAAAGTATATGACTCTGGTCAATGTTATGGACTCATAACGCAAGTCGTTCTTGACACCAGGGCGCCTTTACCTTTTCTGGAAACACTAGATATATCATTCTTGGAGCTCTCCGAACAAGATTTCTATAATTATGCAAAGATTCTTGGAGGGGCTCGTCAACTGAAGCAGCTCAATCTCGGCCATTTGAGGAAGATTGATGATGAATTTCTTTCTATCATGCGAAATGGAAACACTGATCCGCAATTTCCGCTGTTGGAGTCCTTTGCTTTGGACAATATAGAAATGTCAAGACAGTGCTGGGGTGAATTGGCAAGAATTTTGCAAGGATCACCAAAGCTGAATAATCTTTCTTTAGATCATTTGTCTGTACCTACGGAGTTTTTTACGGGCTTGAAACCACAAGACTCATCTATGCAAACTCTGTTCCCGTTTTTTGAACATTTACGACTTCGCGATGTTCACACAACATATACTGGTTGGAAAGAGTTTGGTAAAATTGTCAAAAGCAGTTATAAGCTGAAGAAACTATTATTGAGCAGATTGCGTCATCTTGATCCATTTTTGGAGGAGATCTTAACGGCAGAAGACGAGTCTGTCTCGATATTCCCCCTATTGACTGACTTGGAGTTTGAATATATAAAATGCTCACCTTCGCTTTGGATCAAAATAGAGGACGCTATGAAAGGATTCAAACGGCTGAGAAAATTGGATATTTTTGTCGCTACCTCTATAGAGAGCAGTTTTTTCGAGGCCTTGGCGAGCAAAAAGGCTCGTGTATACTTTCCCTTGATTGAGAGTTTGAGTGTTCGATAAACAAGCGTTTCGACAGGACTCTTTTATGGAGGAATATGTCAATCCAACTTCCCCAAAGCTTCCTCTGCTATCGATTATATAAAAATCAAGTGAATTCAGGGCTTTATATGGCCATCTTTGCATGAACTATTATCGATTCATAAATCTACCTATAAAATGACTTGATCATGCATTGCTCATCGACGTCATACATAGGGTAAACTTACATAATCAACACTCTATTCTTGCATCATGTCAACGAGTCTCACACAATCGCTCCTCGATGCTGCTACTGCCGCCTACGGGACTGATGCAACCCCACAAAAGAGGGCCGCCTTTCAAGAGCTCCTCAAAGAGTAAGTACAAGTGGCAATCGCACCTTCCCTAGCTAAGACGAAGAACACCAACGAACCGGCTCCTTCCCGCATTAAACTGGCTGATCCAGCCGGGCCGAGTTCCGGATGCCGTAAGGAAAGAACTTGTTGCACAGGTGGCTGTGGTGCCGATGCGTCCCGATGGTGTCCGGTTGACGCTAGAGTTTGTCTTTTCGGTGCATCCGTCGAGCGAGTCGACGGCCAAAGAGGGGACATTGATTACGCTTCCAGCGATGCGGCTGGCTGCACAACTTCTGGCACAGGCACCGTCAGGGACGTCTGACGAAGCATGGTTCACGGCAGTCGCGCCACAACTGCTCCTGCTGCTTGACGGGCCCGTTGACGTCGCACAGGCAACGGCTTACGTAATCGGTTATGGTGTTTTGGGAAGGCGCGCGACGGGGGCACCTGGGGCGATAGGGTGGCGTCTTTTGGTGGAGCCGATGCTGCAGGCGCTGCGGCCAGAGCCTGCGGCAGCTGCGGGCGCTGTAAAGAGCGCTGTAGAAGGCGCTGTAGAAACGATTGGGCCAACGCTGGTAGGGCCTGGACAGCTGCTGCAGGCGCTGAAAAGGTTGCAAACGATTGTGCTGTCGCACCCTAATCCAGCGCTGTCGCGGCGCCTATTGCTCCCTGTACTGCCCTCGCTGTGGGCGCTTGCTTCATGGCCAGTGTCCGGGGCAAGTGAGGTGTTTCGGGTGGCAGCGAGAAATCTGGTATCGATTCTGGTGCGATTATCGCCGCTGCAGGTGGTGCCTTTGATTGTATCCCATTTATTGGATAATGGGTCTTCTGGGGATTTTTGCTGGTCGTTTGTGGAAAGAGAGGGCATTTCCATTGAGAGCATACCCCCCCTGACGCCATGGCTGCGTGTGCATGAAAAGGCACGTATTCTGGCGGGTATTGTGGAGGCAATGAGCGTGGATGATGTGGATGTGTCGTCGCTCTTTGTGGGCCTGCTGAAAAAATGGTTGGCGGCGCGAGACGTGCAACTAAAGACACGGGACCCTGTCGAAGAGGCGTCTGAAATGGCGCTGCTGCAAGTCTTTATGGAGGCTTTCCCAGAAAAACTAGTCCATAAGCCCAAGGACATTTTTGTCCTCGTAGAGGGCCTGCTTTCAGCGGCAGATGACGAGATGATGCCTGTACTTTTGAGTCTTGTTAATATTGTGGTGAGGTCACCCGGGTTCCGGAAGGGGGACACCACACGTCTGGAGAAGCTTTTGGAAGGGGTACCCCATGGTGAGAACTATGAAACAGCCCAGGGCCTGCTCATGGTGCTCCGTTTTGGCGTAGAGGAAGCCCCGGAGACGGTGCCGGCGGCTGTGGAGGATCGTAAAACATTTGCACTGGCCATGTCCTATATCACACAGGCAGATGCCCCGGCACCGGTGCGTGCGGAGGGTCTTGTTCTGCTGCAAGGTCTTTTGGAGAATGGCAGCGCCGTCTTGGATATCCCCGCTGTGCTCGTCCTCTTAGCGTCATTGCTAGCTGATGATGAGGAGTATACGCACCTCCGTGTGGTGCAGCTGTTTGGCATTGCTGCCAAACGGCATCCGAAGGCAGCTCTACGCGAGCTTCTGGATGGGTATGTTGATGCCAATGAACGCAAAACGGTGGATGTGCGACTCCGATTCGGCGAGGCTTTGCTGACGGTTGTGCAACGACTCGGGGAGCTTTTTACGGGCGAGACGGCCGAGGAAGTGGGGCGTACGTTGACGGAGATGGCTGGCAAGCGTGAGAGACGACCGAGGACGAGACAGCGCGAGGAGCGGCTGGCAAAAAAGGAGGCGCGCATGAAAGAAAAAGAAGAAGAGGAGGATGAAGAAGAAGAGGAGGAAGAGGACGATGGAGAGCTGAGCGTGCTAAAAGGCCTGACGGCATGGACTGGCCGTGGCGTGGAGGATGCACGGATCCGGTCGTCAGCCCTGTCCATCCTAGCGATGGCAATGACGGTGCAGATCGCCGGGATAGGGGCTTCCGTGGCGTCAGACGCCGTGGACACGGCCCTATTTACACTTGCGCTGGAGCCAGAGGCGAGCAAAACCATTGTGAGACGGTCAGCAGTGCTCCTTATTTTTACATTTGTCAAGACACTCGCCGAAGCAAGGAGAGAACGGAGACGGCTAGGGTTTGGCCTGGCGCAAGAGAGCCGTACGGAGATGCTACGGGTGCTACGGTACGTGGCGTCGTCGGATTCAGATGCACTCGTCACGCAACACGCAAAGGACACTATAGAGCTGCTCTCCGATGCCCTTCGTGCGGAAATAACAGAGCAGATTGGCGTAGAAAGCTTGGGGCCGTCGTTAGGCCTGCCCGGCACCGAGGAGGCACTCCCACGGCTGGCAGGACTCTCTGTGCAACAGCAAAGACATAAAGGTATCGAGGAGGTTGAGGAATAATGATTTATGATCGAGTCTTGGGTAGTTATAAAAACTGCATTATGGGTGCGTTGGGGCTTTATTTCCATCCTCTGATATCTTTAATATGCTGTGTGCAACTTAAGTAGAAGAAGTACGTATATGACGTCATCTTAGTCATGCCTCGAGTACCATCACGTGTTGCTAATGAATAAATTGGCCACCAGGTCGTAGGCATTTCTTTTAATAAAGACAATGGAGAGCCAAGACGGGAGTGGATCGAATGAAGAATCTAGTTCAGGGGACAGTGAATCAAGAAGGCAGCTTGAGAATGAATTGCAGCAAGCCAATGGGGTGGTTTCAATTCCAAACTATTTGCCGCATGAACGCGTATATCAAATTCAAATTGGATCTGAAGTATTTCATATTTCTGGGGCAGCAATATCCTCGGATGCTCCGTCTTATTTTTCGGGATTTTTTCAGACACAGCCCGAGGTAAATGGAACGGGAAGAACGGTGCCAAGAACGGCGCCAAGAACGCTTTATATTGATAGAGACCCCGAGACATTTAGGGATATAGTACTTCATTTGCGTGGATACCACATACGTCCACGGGACAGCTACCATTTTGTGCGACTGTTTGCAGATGCGCAATTTTACTCCTTGCCAAAATTAATGCAGAAGCTCAGCCAGGAGTCTATATATATATCTGTTGGAGAGGAAGACTTTGAGATTCCACGGTGTCTTTTGCAGGAACCAGGGAATAGCTCCAACTTTTTTACTTTTGGAACCAACTTTTTGTACCGGCCACCAGATGAGCCGTTCTTGGGACTACGACGGGAGGATTTGATCCGACCGCCCCCAATTGAGCCGCCGTCTGTGCCGGGCCGGTCAGCGGCTACGTTTCACGAGATTATGCACCTCTTGCGGGGCTATCCTCTGGAGATTCGCAATGAGGAGCACCGGGAGACATTGTTGCGAGACTGTAAGTATTACCAGTTTAACAGGTTGAGGGAGAAGCTCCTCCCACACAAAATTGCCATGAATCATTTCTATAACCGCCGGGAAATCACGCTTCGGATTGAAGACGTACGGCGGTCGGGTCTTTCTGCGCTTGCGGGAGAGGATCCCCTAGAGAGTACGGTCCAATATAAACGACCATTTGATATTGACAATGAGCCAGCAGATTTGGTTCTGGAGACCCGACAGGAGGATATGGAGCTGCATTTTGGAGACACCATCAAGGCAGAGTTTTTCCGTGATACCTTGACCAGGGTCTCGCGATTAGTCGCGGTAGTGGCGAGCTCAATGGGACTCTCTACAGAGAACCGCGGAGAAACACAGGTAACGCGTTTAGGAATGACGCCGTTGAGCCAAGATTTTATGAGTGTAGAACTGAACGCAGCGACCAGTATATGTCTGGACGGCGAGCGGTATGATTACACGGTGGGGGATGTAGATGAAGAGGGAGAGAAACGGAGGAAACGTATGCGACAGGAGGACCGTAAGAGTGATGTGTGGGTGGTGCAGAAGGGACAATGGCGGTTACAGACGCGAAAGGCGGACACAAAGAGCGGAGTAGAAATGTACATGGTGGGAGTGAAGCTGGAGGCCGTGACGGGCGAGAAAGCGAGGAATGAAGCGAGGGAGTTTTTATAGAGCTCTTACGCCTAGTTTTAAGCTTATTTTTTATATCATGTTAGGCATAAATTTAAGGTTTATCTTTTCTATGTAAGAGCTATCTATTTTCAGACTTAGCCCTTGATACGTCCAGAATTAGTCAGCACAGGCACTCGCTCCATCTCATCGACAACATGAATTACGCTCGCGACCCGGCGCCGCGCGATGGCCAGGGCTCATCGATGGCTCCAGGAAGGCCGGCGACGGTCAGCTCTCGGCCGAACACAGCACAGGTCCAGGTAGCGCGCCGGTCAAACGTGGGTGACAATATAAGATTTCTGGCGGACGAAAAGACTAAAAAATAGACGTCTTCGGGGCCGGTGGCGAGCCATGACTTGGCCCAGCGGTCGCCTATAAGCCAGATTGAAAAGAGCGTGACGCAGCTACTTGTGGCTACCAAGGAACTGCTAGAAACGCTCACGCTTTGGTCTCGCAAAAAGGCAACCGATACAGAGGTCTCCGACGTGTATGTGAAGCTCGGATATGAGTTTAATATAGCCTGTAGGGCCTTTAGTGCCATCAGTGTCGATACAAGCGACCTGGGGAACGTCCCCGAGCGCCTACGGGACATTCTCGAGATGACTTTGAGTCAGCAAGCAAGTACTGAAAGTCTCGAGAAATATCTGCCCAAAATAAGGGACATCATCATCAATCTGCTCCACGGCCTCAAGAAGAAGCAGCAGGCACTCCGCCAGACCACAAAAGACGGCTCCCAGAAGGATGGCGCCCGTCTGACAGCCTCCAGCACTGGCTCGGGGCTCTCTGGGCTGCTTGGAGACGTCGACGAGCGCCATCAGAAGCTCCAGGGGCCTCTTCCGCCCACGCCCGGTGCCTCCAACGAGGTCCGGGACAGCAGAGACGCCCGGGAGGCCCGCAAAGTGCTGTCGCCGAAACGGGCACGTGACACTCGGACTTCGGCCCGGGACGACGTACCGCCGCCGCCGCCGCCGAAGCAGTCGGCTCTGGTGATGCTGCAGGGCCAGAGGGACCTGGAGAGACGGGCCTCGCACCGCTATTCACAGTACCACTTCAAAACCACGGGGACGTTCCCCAACATGCCGTCTCTTCCGGCCCGGACGGACCCCATGCCTCGCCGGGACACGCGGGACGCACGCGACGCAGACGACAGACGCACACGCACGCTGTACGCGACGCAGGTGGCTCTGACGGGCGAAAAAGCACGGCCCCGGGAAGACTCCGTGGCCACAACGGGTCCGGTGGATACACCAGGCCCTGCAGACGCTGAGGAAAAGGCCTCTGCGAGCACGGAGCTCACGCTGTTCCTCCAGTACAAGCAAAAGGTCAAAAAGGTGGTGCTGCCGGCGCAGGACGAGCTCACCATTGGCCGTCTGCAGCTGGCATTCATTGAAAAGTTCTCGTGGAACACGCAGTATAATGGCACGGACCTGCCTGAAATATACATCCAGGACCCCGTGTCTGGTCTTCGCCACGAGCTAGAGGACCTCTCAGACGTCAAGGACCGTTCTGTGCTAGTCCTCAACGTCGAGGCCCTGGACGACGTCAAAAAACACATGGAGGATGGCTTTGGCGCCGTCCGGACCATGGTCCAGCAGCTCAAGGACGCCGTCGATGCCCAGACACTTGCCATTAGCAAGGTAAGCGAGCGTCAGCAGGAGACGGCCCTCGAGGTCCAGAAAATACAGTCCTCTGCCTCTTCCTCAGTCTCTGCCACCTCTACTATCCCTGCTTCGCCCATGTCTGCCCAGCAAAAGAGCCGGCGGTCCCACCACCTGACGCAAATCTCTGCGCTGCGGCGGGACCTCGCCCAGATCCGGCAGACGTACACCATCTTCCAGGCAGATGTGGCAGCTTCTGTGGAGAAAACACGCTCCCAGGCCCTTCTCCATCTGCAGTCTGTCATGGCCAAGACAGCCTCGCAGGGTACGGCAGGCTCAGCCGTCTCCGAGGGCCGCAAGAAGCTGAGTGCCGAGTCCGACAGGCTTGTTGCCGAGGTTGACAGTCTTCAGGACGTTGTCGAGGACCTGCGCAAGGACGTCGTCCACCGTGGCGTGCGTCCGCTGCCACGCCAGCTCGACAGCGTTAGCAAGACCATTTCCCAGCTGACAAAGGACCTTTACCGCATGGACGAGGGCATGAAGCGGGACAAGCTTGTCTGGACAAAGGTGTGGGAGCAGGAGCTCGAGGAGATTTGCCAGGGCCGCGACCAGCTGACCATTATGGATGATTTGCTAGTTGATCTCAAAGACGATCTCGAAAAGGCCGGCGAGACCTTCTCGCTCGTCGAGCAGGCCACAAAGGAGCAAATGAAGGACGAGCCTGCCAAGGAAGACGGCCTCTTGGGGCCCTCTCTTCTGTCTCGTCAAATGCGAGTGCGACCCCCTATTGACAGCATCATGGCAGATCCTGCCGTGGCCAAGGAGGGTATTCTGAGCGAAGTGCGGTCCCTGCAGCCGAACCATGCCGATCGGTTGGACGCCATTGAAAAAGTCGAGAAGCAGCGGCAAAAGGAGCTGACAACACGCAAACTTGAACCTATTTTCCAGGAGATTGAGAACTTTGTCTCGGAAAACCGTCTCAAACGCTCCGGTGGTTGTGAAGAGGTCGACCGCAAGGTCGAGGCAGCCAACAAAAGTAATCTCAAGGAGGCCTGGATGCTCTCCACGGGCGGTGTGAGTGTCGAGCCAAAGGAAGAAGAAGAGGAAGACGTAGAGGTGGTTTATTATTTGGAAGAGGAAGAGGATGATACAGAGCCATCCCATGAAGAAGAGCCACGGGAGACGGCCAAGGAGGGTCCCAAGGAAGAAGAAAAACTGAAAGAAGCCTCCGACGGAGAGCCAGCGGCATAGGTTATCAATCTTTTCTTTTTTTAAATTATATACTACCTTGCATTATAATGTCCGTACAATAAATTCGCCCTCTTGTGGGCTATAATGATAACAATAGGCGCCCATTTCCTCAAACAAATGGTCCGGATAGTCCCTTTTCTCCACCGTTGTAAATTCCTCCTCCGTCAGGTTCATTGGCTCCATAGCACCGAGGAGGGCTACTTCATAGAATGTACCATGCAAAAATGCCCATGGCCCACTGATAATGACGCCCACAGCCCCATCCGACCGTTGGCGAACCACCTGTCCTAGCCGATACGTGCCACTTGGGGCTATTCCCTGGTAGGCGGGCCTCTCGTCCCTGTCGACAAGGATAGCTTTGCAATTGGCAATGGCCTTGTGGATATACTCGTACTCATCCAGGTGTCCATACACACTGTCATGCAACGTTTCCAAGAGATGAATATCTGTGGGGAAGATGGTCGACACGATCCCCAAGGCCATGGCGTGCTTCGATCTCCACTCCGCCGTCGAGAAGATGATATCCATCCACAGCCCTCCATACGTGAGTCCATAGACATTGGCCACGACGTTTCCATTGGGGAACCCCATGTCCTTTTTGAGATTCTGTCTGGCGTTAGCAAAGAGAGAATCCGTGCTCGGTATGGCATCGACGGAGGTCTGGATGCTTTGGCAAAGGCATCCCACCACCTCCGTTGTTGTTAATGGTACAAGGTCCACGATGCCTTCAAAGGCTCGGAGGTGCTTCTTTCTTGGGTGAAAATCGTCAGCTGTCAGAAAATTGGCGTCCCTCCCATGCACATCCAGCAGGATGCGGTCCTGGCTCCCAAAAACATCTCTGTTATCAAACACAGAGACACTGCGCTCCCTTGTCAAAATCTCCTCCAAGTACGCACCCATATCAAATTCATCTCTCTTGTCTTCCTCGTCAACTGTAGACCCAGAAGGTGCATATACAATGACATACATGCATCCACGATGCACAATGCAAAAGGCTGCTATACCCAGCTTCTGGGCAGCACTGGTATATGCAATGCAGGATACCAGCTGGTTTGCTGGCTGGCCTCGCAAAGCTCCGCCCAAGAGGTGGTAGCCCAGAGCATATTCGTCCCCCCCATCTTTCAAGCCGAGAAGGGACTCTGTGTGCATCCATGTCAAAAGGTGCGCTGCCTTTTGGCGAATCGACATTTTCCGAAGGTCCCTCGCCGACCGCATGCATCTCTGCGCAATGTCCCCGAGAGTTTTGTCAATGGCATCCATCGACATGACATCCGGACCAAACTGAAACATGTCGAGGGCACCAACACAGTGTGCTAGCGAGCTATATGGCGCCTTTTGCAGTCGGATCTGGATAAGCTTACGGATCGCCTGTGATCGATGGTGAAATGCCAAGGCAAGGCGGGTAAAGTAAAACTGTGACAAGGCATCCCGTGGTGCATCTGGTCGCTGGCAATAGTCCTTGATATCGCCAAAAGCTACCAATCTCTGGTTGAGGCAGTCATCCATTAATTTCATCTTGCCCAGGATGACAATCCGCATGCATCGATGCCGTTTTGAGTCAATCAAAAGCTCCATGCAAATATCAATACACCTCCGCAAACTGTGCCGGTAATGGTACAATTCTTTCCACGATTCGGGGGGCTCATCGTGCTGCTCTATAAATTCTTTGTTATGGAGATCTCGCCAGATCAAATGGTCATGACATAATGAGTGGAAAAATTTATTTACTCGACTGACGCTCGCTGCAAGATTTGTCCCTGGAATGTTTTGCAAAATTTGAAACAATACTTCAGGGGGTAATGTTTCTAACGATGGCATAGTTGAACATTAAAAAAATTAGACATGGCGGATTTTAAAATGTCCATCAAGTTTGTATTTATGGTAAAAGTCTATAGATTTTTATTATGTGTAGGAAAGAGGAGTGCAGCGTAGCATTGGCTCTTGGCTATTTTTTGCAGACTACCAGAGTAATATGCCACCAAGGGGTATTGGCTATGCATCAAAACTTTTCGTCTTACACGATGTCTTTTTTCATTGTCATGATGAGCAAGGCAGCCATCCCATAGACTTCCACACTATTATTTCACAATATACACTTACAACATTGGTAAATATATTATATTCAACATACAAAAAGAAGAAAATGGATGTGTAGCTCTCGATACCTCGTCGTATGTTGCTTAGTAATCAAACGCGATCGTCGTCGAAGACGTCTCAAAAAACTTTACAAGACAAAAATGAGCTCGAATGGTAAGTTTACGGTGCAAAATTCAGCCCAAAAACAAGATGGGGAGTTTTCCCACGACGTGGTAGGCTTGGTGCAGCTTTCTGATTTCCGGAAACGGCGCGCAGACGCCCTAGAGAGACGTGAAAGAGAAGCTCGTGATGGCATTGGCGCCAAGGGAAAAGAGGCAGTTATAGAAGCTAGTGAAGGCATGCAAAAGAATAAAAAGAAGCGGATGGGCACACGGGCAAAGCTTTTGGCTGTTCAGGTGCCAGAGGAGGAAGAGGACGGTGATAAAGAGGAAAAGAAGAATGTGTTTAGACCCCCAGACGATCTTCCCTTAATCCAACCGTTGAGCCGAAAGGCAAAAAGTAAAGAATCCGAGCGGCGGGATGCGTTGCGGAAAGAGTATTTGACGCTACAGACGGCTGTCAAGGCCACGAATGTTACCATTCCGTTTGTCTTTTTTGAGGGAACAGACGTCCCTGGAGGCGCCATTACGGCGAAAAAAGGCGATTCGATATGGGTTGTCCTGGACAAGAGTAGGAAGCTGGGTGCCAAGAGTGCCGAGACGGTAATGGATGGTGAACGGAGTGGCCGAACACGGCTGCATTGGGCCCGTGTAAACGTGGATGATTTGATGCTTGTCCGTGGCCATTTGATTATTCCTCACCACTACGATGTGTACTACTTTCTCATCAACAAGACGCTTGGCCATGGGGGCAAGAGGATCTTTGATTATGTCTGTGACATGTCACTAGGTGATGGGGTGGAGGGGGCAGACGACGATGCCTCGTTTACCAAAGTTGTGGATCGCCGATGGTATGAACGGAACAAGCATATCTACCCAGCAAGTCTATGGCAGGAATTTGATCCCGAGCAGGACTACACCAAGCAAGTCCGCAGGGACCAGGGCGGCAACGCATTATTTTTTGGCACAAAGCCATGAACCTCTTTCTCTACAATCACGTATTTATTTCTTTACAGAAGCTAGGATAGCAAGAATTTCACAACTTCATTACATGTTTCTTTCCAACCGTCACAAAATATGACTGGCTGCCATGTTTCGGGGCTATGGAAAATCTTACTCTTGGCAAAAACGTTCTTACAAGCGTCTATGGCCACACGTTTTTGACGCTCTTACTTTACCCCTCTTCTTCTGTCTCTGTTCACGCATTCTCAACGAATCAGAAAACCCATTTTTTATGAAAAATCGGTGTCATTGTCTACGAATCGCTGCCATGCATCCTTCTCATTGGAGTGTCATTGTTGGTTTTTTTTGTCTTTTTCTTTGAAAAGAGATAAAATGAATAGAATTCTGCAGATTTATATAATGGTAATCGTGAAAGAAAAAAAATATATAATTCATGACGCAGATTATAAGTCGCGGCTGAAAACACCTGGTCTCAGAATATCTCGGAATAGAGGCGTATAGTTTTTTTTGCGTTTGATGAGCAGACTCTTCTTGGCAAAGATCTTCACAGGGTCGAGGAAAAAGCAAATATGAGAGCACCGCGGCAATTCTTCTTGGTGCTTATTTGTATTACTTCACTCCACCTTTTTAAAATGATGCTTATACCCTCTGGACATTGCCATCATCCATCTCGCATCACAAAAAAGTCAATTATAAGTGTGAAAAAAAAATAAAAAGGAAAAAAATTCACAAATTAAAAATGAAATTCACCTTGGCACTATTTGCGTCGGCAGCCCTTGCTCTGCCTCGACTTCTTCCTCGTGATGATCAATCGGGTATCACATATGACGCTACCAAATGGGCTGGTGCCAGTATCAAATCAACAAACATTGTTTCCCTTTCGGCCGTGATCAAAGCTCCCTCATTCAAACTGCCTGCGGGTGGCAGCGCCAACGATCTCTTTGCCACGTCCGCCTGGATTGGCCTAGATGGTGGCTCTTGCAAGTCGGGCGCTATCCGTGCTGGTGTGACGCTCGAAGCAACCAAGGGAAAGCTTACCTATGTACCCTTTTTGCAAGTTAGCCCCGATAATACCGGTATCATCTTTGACTACGACTTTATCCATGCCGGCGACCAGCTGAGCATCACCATCGGTGCGGATGCTAAAAGCGGCGGTCTTGTCGTCCTTGAGAACATCACGACGGGGAAATACCATACATTAATGGTTACATCAGACAAGGCTAAACTCTGTTTGGACACTGCCAGCTTTGTCGTTTCTCCGTTTGAGGATGCATCTTCCAACAGTGTCCCATATAAACTCGTCCAAACAGACCAGTCTTTCGAATTTAGCAACATCCTAGCAGAAACGGAAGCCTTTGACAAGCTAGATCTCACCAAGGGCACACTCTTCTCTTCCACTTCCAATGACTCAAAGTTGACAGCCACAAAGGTCAGCTCGAATAGTATCAAAGTGGCTGTTCAATAATCTTTCTCATGTACATTAGTACTGATACTTTTTTTAGTGAAAAATGGGTTTTATTAAAGGGGTGGGGGGGGCGTTTATGGGGAGTGGCATAATATTATATCCTCTTTGTAGCAAATGAATCTTTCGTAGTTTTGAACAAGTACCTTTTCCACGTGTAGTTTCCCGTCATCGTCATACTTCGCTCTGATCTCTGGACATGAGCTGTAGACTGGAATATACGATTCATAATATCTCAAATATTCTTACATGGATATACAGAAAAGCCAAGACGAAGACAATCTGTTCATCTTTCTTGACAGCAACATGACCTCGCTTGAACAGCTTCCACGAGAGCTGCTCCAATGCATAATGTAATACCACGCATTTTCACCAAGAACATTTTATAATCTGAGCCTTGTGAGCAAAAAGCTTTTCAATCTCTGTCAAGACCAACAGTTGTGGAAAAATCGCTGCTTGAGCGATTTTTACTGGAAGACAGAGCCCACTCCTACATCATGGAAAAAAGTATACATAAAACGCCATAAAAATGTTAAATCTCTTCGAGAAGCTATAGATATCATCATGGCGTCCCCATTTATGTAAATAAAAGAAGAGAAGCCCAACAAAGAGTCGATTATATGGAAGAAAACCTTCGGCAAAAGTTGGAAACAATGGAAGCCCCCTCCATCAAAAAGGAGCTTCTAAGCGATCAAGCCTATTGTCGTGTAGTTTCCGACTTTATTTTTATCATGAAGTGCTTGGTGATATTCGGCGTATTTGTGGTATCCGGCAGTGGCTGCGCATTGACAAGGAAAGAAGACCCCATGCCCATCTTGCACGAAGCGTTGGCGTGGTGGAAATGTTCCTACGAAGCGAAACAGCCATGGATGCTGTCGATGTAGATCAAACTATTTCTGAGCTTTCCAAGGCGTTCATTTCCTCTACAAAGGGTATTGATCAAATGACTATACGGCAAAAAGCCATAAACCCCCTACATTGGCTTCGCGCACAGAATATTCTTGGCGAAAAGATGGGTTCCGAAGACAGGACTTCACTTGGCTTTTTTCGAAAATGAGAGGCCTTACGTGGGTGTCCTGTTAATAGATCCATGTCTTCTGTCATTTACGTATTATTTGCCCGTGAGATAGGCATTGATGCATACCGCATGAAATATGGGATGGAGTTGTATGTCATTATTTTTGCCCCATCTGGCTTCATCATTGATGACATTTACAAAATCAAAGTCAATAGGGAAAATTGGGAAGAAAGTCTTGCTCTCCGTTTGTCTGAAGGTAGGATGGTGTCCCCTTTTGAAAACTCGGGGCATGACATTTTTCAGTCTACTCGGGCAGACCGTTTATGTATGGATGTTCATCAGCCACATGAAACAGCGATACGGCCATTATCACCGGCGTCCATGAGTTATATTACGGCTTTTCAAAATGAAGTCAGAGACTTGATGCCGTTAACAACAGCTGAAACCATGATGTCTTTGGGTATTATTTCCATAAACTAGGGTTCCCAGAGGGAAACATGGTGTACAATGTAGATCTTATTGACCATTCCTTTCGATGGGCCATGTGTATCTTTTCAACCGTAGGAAGAGAGCTTCTCTATAGATACCTTGGTACTTTGATAGAGAAAGTCTATTATGTCGATATCGACATTTTTGAAGAGGTTACTTATGAGATGTTTGAAACTACAAGCTACTCTAAAGCAGTCCTACAGAGATGCCGAGATACTATCTCGAATCTATGTAATACGGGCTTGAACGATGGAAGTAAGACATAGAGGTGGATCCCTTAGAGGGACGAAAACCTTGAAAGATAGAGAAAAGTGATGCCTTGAATAGATTCTTACCGGACAAAAATTACTTATAAGTGTATAAGAAACTATGTAAGCTGGTGTCATAACTTTTTCCTAGATGGCTACACAAAAGTTTAAAGTCACTGGTGGCAGAATACGATACGGCTGCTGCCTTTGGGGGCGCTAGGTGAACTCGGTTCGGGGTATGGCGGAATCTAAAGGCTAGGCTAATTTTCTTGTCTGTTGGACCGGTGACAAATATACAAGAATTGGCTTTGAAATGAGAAAAGTTTTACTTTTCTATGTAGCATGCATTACGAGAAGAAAATTTGCAATGCTTGTTCCGTAAGACAAAGTGAGTGCCGTATATAATCCGGCGTTCCTTGCGTCTGAACAAGAACTTTACAAAAATAGAGAATAAAAAGTAAAAACTTAACTTTTCACCATGAATTCTCTTCCAGTTGAAACGACGACGGAAGTCTTCAAAAAGGGGGACGTTGAAGCAACGATAGCTTTGAGGAAAACTAGTAAAAGACACTATGAAGTGAGCCAGACGAGCTCTATATGGAAAAGCCATTGCATGGAAGACTTTTACTGGATAGAGAAGCCTCGTAATGTGAAAAACTGGGAGAAGCTCTACCAAAAGAGGGAGAAGGCAAGAAAGAATCTCCGGGACGGTATAAAGGAAGTTATACGCCAGCGAGTAGGCCGAACAATGGTGATGAACAAATTGGGTAAAACATACCTCCGAGACAATGCTTTGCAAAAGCTATATAGCTTTGAGCCTTCTATTAGGGACTACTGTATGCAATCTAGCGACCATAGGAACGCTTTGGCTGAGTATTTCTTCTACCACGAAGTCCTTGGTGACAACCAGCGTCACAAGGGCATCCGTGAATGGGTGCACATGTTTGATCAAAATAGGCCTCATTCGTACCTTGCCCGAGCCGTAGGCGTGATTGAGATGTTTGTGCAGAGCACTGCGGCTATGGATGCCCATGACGTGGAGGACACAATAAACGCCTTGGTGACAGAGTTTAAGAGGGACACCCCGGATCTGGAGGCGATGACAATCAGGAAGAAGGCCCTATGGCTGCTCGATTGGCTGCATGCCAAGAACATACTCGGTAGGAAGAATGGGATGCTCGAAATGACCATGGGCTACTTTCGTATAGGGGAAGCGCTCCGAGGGGCACCCACCTGCCGCAGTATTTCATCCGTGCTCTTTACCGAATTTGCAAGAAAGATTGACATTGGGGCGTTTTGTATAATGCACGGTGGTGACATGTATGTCCTGGTCCTTGCACCAGCAGGGATGACGGTCAACGATGTGCATACAGCTCCCACGAGAATGAAAGAGTATCTCCCAGAACTGCTTCGACAGACGAGGTCTATTCCCCTAATGCATAATTCGATATATATTGGCCATGATAATGTGCCGCTTGACCGAATGTTTCTGGATGTCTACAAGCCTGGACAGAGCCATGTCGAACAAGCATGGGAGGAGCAAGGTGCCTTGCCCGACAACTTGCCCAACGCGGAGCCTCTGACAACGAGACAAGTGCTCACTGGACTGTGGCTCATTTTCCGAAAGACAGACAAATTGCATAAAAAAACAATTAGCTCCTCTTTTCAGAATATCCACGATACGAAGCGTTTCCGGCGAGACTGCGGGATGCCAGAGGGCAATGTTCTCCGTAATGAGAGGCTTTTACGATATGCCCTTACCTGGACAGGGGCGATTTCTTCTGAAACCATGTGGCAAAATGTGCATCCCTCCATTATTCGTTCCGTCTTGAGTGCATGCTATCGGGACATTTCCATTTTCAAGGAGGTAAACAAGAAATTGTTTCACGAATTTCAACTGGCAAGTACACGCGTTTCTCAATGCTACAGAACTATAAAACAAAAAGAGGGCTCTTCACTGCCACCAGAAAAGCCAGGACCCAGTGGAAAATTTTGTGTTGGACAATGCGTACGATTTAAAACAGCAGAGGACATGCTCATTGTGCTCAAAGGACCGAATAGGGGTGCTGGCAAGGAGGACTTTTACACAACCGTTAGCTGTAGGACCTCGCAGCTGGCCCAGTACACGGAGTCAATGCTCAAGGAGATATCAAATATACCGGAGGCACTGTTTGAGCTTGCTAGCCAGTACTTTGACCACTATGATGCAGAAAAGGGTATATTCACGGGCTACGGGTTGTGTAAATGGACAGAATAAAAATAAAGTAGATAGTTATTAGTGTTGATAGAAAAATCTACCATTCCCCGGCAAAAGACTTGACAATGCCAATAATGAGGCTCAGGACCACGCCAAGGCTGGTAAAGAGACGGAACCGGGGCGTCCAGAGGCCCGTTTCCCGCGACAGCCAGAAAGTACTGCCCAGGGGAAAAATAAAACCAACAAGCATGGAGCACACCAGCGTCTCTAGCAAATGGGACATGTCCGAGCCCATCCATGACTCATCCTCGGCAGCCGAAGAAGGCCCCACATCGAGCCAGCGCTCCTCCATGGCCTGCAATGTTGTAGGGGAGGGCATGGTGTCGGGGGTGAAGCGCGTGGCCTGAATCGACTGGAACTGCCACCGCAGCTGGTTGACCTCTGCTGGCGTGAAGCCAGACTGTAGCAGTCGGTCAAACCCACGCGGACGGGGCTGTGCCCGGTCTCCAGACAGATTTCCAGACGAGTTCCTAGGCAGATTTCCAAGTGGCATGTTACAGACTACCCCATCATTTTTATCCTCTATTTTCTTCTCTACAGATGCGATGTAGGCAAGAATGCGGTCGGGATGCAAGTCATCACCAACGCTGCAGCTAACCACACGCGGCTCGCCATGCAGAGACCGCACGGTCACGCCCAAAGGCGCTTCGTCCAAAAGGACTTTTCCGCCATATAAAAGACGCAGTTTCTTACCAGCGCTCTCCCGCATAGCCTCCGTGGCGCCCTCGGCCAGCCGCACACGGACGAGCACGCCAAGGGCCGCTCCCGTCGTCTTTTCCGGGTCCGGAATGGACAGTGGAAGATCCGGGAGAGACAAAAAACGAACCGTGAGCCGCAGTGGCACAGCGCCATCCCTTGGCGCCAAGAGGGCTGCCACGACAGATCGTGCCTGCGACAGCCATGCCGTATCCATGATGCATTGCAGTTTGTATGGCTAAAAGTAGAATGAAACACTGAAAAGGGACCTGATCAAGGGCTAATAGGCAGAGGTACGGTCGAGGGTACATGTGAAGGAAGAATGACGTCGTTTGTGTGACGTGGGACGGTGGACTTGGGTGGAGCACGACGGTGAGTCAGCGACTAAAAAAATGAAAAAAGACGGCGAGCGAGAAGGAAGGCGCATCGTGAGATCCTTCCTCATTCCACGGCCATGTCGACGTTTGGCGAGTACTTTCGAGTGACCACGTAGGTAGCGGGCGGGGCGCTGTAAGGGCGCTGTAAGAGCGCTGGAAGGCGAAAGGCGAAAGGCACAAGAGGACAGAGGCTTACGCTAGATATGGCGAGTCGCACTGCAAGTCAGTGGGCTGCATAGTGGACGGCTGCCCCCCGGGGATGAAACTGTCCGAGTCGGACATTCAGCCACAAATGACCCGTCGCCGTCCCGGACAGTCGGATATCACCACGCCACGCAACGAAGCGGACGCGGTGGAAATCCAGTCGGGGACGGAGTTTGGCGTGACGCTCGGGACGCCGATTGGGCTGCGGGTGATGAACAAGGACCAGAGACCACAGGACTATGGAAGCAAAACGACGGATATATACCCCCGGCCCAGCCATGCAGACTGGACGTACTTGGAAAAGTACGGCGTCAAGGCGAGCAGCGGCGGGGGCCGGAGCTCGGCGCGGGAGACCATTGGACGCGTGGCTGCGGGGGCCATTGCCGAGAAATACCTACGTTTGGCGTACGGCATTGAGATTGTGGCGTTTGTGTCGTCCGTGGGAAGCATCCACATGTCGCCCG
This sequence comes from Chrysosphaeria jannelii, assembly GCA_020002325.1. NCBI lineage: Eukaryota > Fungi > Ascomycota > Sordariomycetes > Ophiostomatales > Ophiostomataceae > Chrysosphaeria > Chrysosphaeria jannelii. The sequence continues at coordinate 20,009 of JAGKRY010000089.1, forward strand.
AGGCCGTGCAGGCGGTGCTGCCGACGGTGACACGGGACGTTGTGGATGCTTCGGGGCCGGTCCGGTGTCCGGAGGCCGAAAAAAACGGGGCCATGACGGAGCTGATTAAGCAACTCCGGGACCAGAACGACTCGATTGGGGGCACGGTGACATGCGTGGTACGAAACGTGCCGATTGGCTTAGGTGAGCCGGCGTTTGACAAGCTGGAGGCGAAGCTTGCGCATGCGATGCTGAGCATTCCGGCGACCAAGGGCTTTGAAATAGGTTCTGGTTTTGCGGGCTGCGAGATGCCCGGGTCGGTGCACAATGACGCCTTTGTGAAGAACGCGCCTGTGGCGGAAAATGCGCCCACGGGGGCGGTCACGATGCATTCCGTGCTGACGACCAAGACAAACTACTCGGGGGGCATACAGGGGGGCATCTCGAACGGGGCGCCGATTTACTTTCGCGTCGGCTTCAAGCCGGCGGCGACCATTGGCCAGGACCAGCAGACGTCCAACTATGCAGGTACCGAGCAAGGTATCCTCGCAGCGAAGGGCCGCCATGACCCGTCTGTGGTACCTCGAGCAGTGCCTATAGTGGAGGCCATGGCGGCGCTTGTCGTCATGGACGCAGCCATGGCACAGCAGGCGCGCATGACGGCGCGGTCGTTTTTGCAGTAAATTTATTTTTAATTTTCAATGGACGTCACACAATCGCCCCCAACTTTTTTTTGTCTTTTTGTCTTGTCTTTTTATTCCATTTGCCAATGGGCCGCCCACCCGAACGGTACAAGTGGTACATCGCCAGCATGTGCTGGATCATGTTGAGGAGGGACTGGGAAGGACGTTGTGTGACGAGACGGAAGGCGTTACACGGCAGGAAGGCAGGAAAAAAAGCCCCCCCTTTCTTTTTTTCATTTTCTTTTCTTTCCGGCTGTTAAATACGTCCCGCAGCCACTTGTCTCGCACCTTCTTGTCTTCACTTTTTTCTATTACACTAAAGTGCTTCCAGAAAGCGGGCACTAAGAAAGACGAAGAAGGAGCTGAAAACGACGTTGAACGGCTCGAAGAAAAAAAGAAATTAAAAAAAAAAAAAAAGAAAGAAAAGTAAAAAGAGAATAAAAATGGCCACTTTTGACGACTTTTCGGAATTCGCGCCGTCGGACGACGGACTGGACCCCATTAAGCGCGACGTCCAGGATTTGCGGGTGCACACGAGAGCCGAGTCGCGCTCCGATGACGTCTTCAGCCACATCAGCCATAGTTCGGCATCGTCTCCGAAACGGACGGTACCGCGGTCACCCGACTTTGGGGTAGTGCGTGCGCGGCGGAACGGGTCGCAGCTGGGCCAGGTGCCTGTTATGACGCCGGCAACAAGCCCGTCCATGGGCCAGGAGCCGTCGTTTTCGTCGACGGTTTTGAAGCCGACGCCGCCGCGGTTCAAGGCGATGCGCCAGGAGCCGGCGCCGCTGGTGCTTTTGCATGCGACGATACTGCCGTCGCGGTGGACGTGGGCACGGGCCATGGAGCGTCCTGCTGCGGACGAAAGCAGGGGTCTTCGACGGCTGCGGTTTCTGTGGACGCTGCTGCAGACGCATTCGCTGGCGGACACAGTGGCGGAGCGCGGGGTCCTGCTGCCGCACCCGCAGCACGACTACGATGTGCTCGAGGCACGCTTGCTGGAGGCCCTCGAGCTGCCGGGCCACCACCGGTCGCGGGTCTTGGCCTGCGGACACGACGCCGAGGCGGACGACGTGGATGCGGAGGCGGACGGCGATGGCGACGTAGACGACGACGGCACAGAGGTGGGGGCGCAGCTGGAGGACGTCCAGTGGTGCAGCGAGTGCCGCGACAACGTCCGCTTCGAGGCCCTGGGCCCAGAGCGCATCTTCCGCGTCAAGGTCTATGCCAGCAACGGCCTCATGACCTCGGGCGCCTGGGCTGCCTGCTGGACGGAAATGGAGCGCGTCGACATTGAAATCGAGCCCATTGTCAACGCCGCCCTCCTGCTCGAGCTGGCGGCGCTCCCAGGCCCAGCCGCATCTCCCGCGCCGTCCCCCCCCCCGCCGCTGCCTTCGCCCACCCCATGTACTTCTTCGAGCACTGCCTCTTCCCTCATCCGCCACTCCCACTCCCTCCTGCTCAACGACTGCCGCAACATCGCCCTCCTCCTCCTCTCCTTTGCCCTCGTCGCCATCACACTCCGCTCCGGCACCACCACCGTCGTCCGCGAAATCCGCACCGAGACGATCGAGGTACCCATAGAGGTACCCGTGGAAATACCTGTCGAGGTACCTGTCGAGGTCTACATCGAGGTGCCCGTCCAGGTACCGGAGATGTACCCTCTGATCGAGGTGGGTCTCGACGCCGGCAAGGGCATCTCGCCGATACAGGCACAGCAGCAGCCACAGCCGACGGTGACCATTACCCGCGTCGCCACCGTCACAGAGACCCTCACAGAGACCCTCATAGAGACCCCCACAGAGACCCCCGCAGCGGCGGCCACGCCCCCTGCCCCTGCCTTTGCCTGGCAGAGGTTCGTGCCGGGCATGCGTCGCTGACATAATGCAGCTGACACACCACGCTGCCTCACCGGTTCGCGGTATACGAGGGGGTACGGCGAAAAGTACAGCTTTGGGCGGCATATAGACTTGCATTTTATTCCTTACGCTTCTTTTCATTCTAGCTCTACATACTACTACCAAAAACAATAAAGTATATACAATAAACATATGTGCACGTCTTTGTCCTTTTTTTTTTTGGCTACATCAGCTCCCGGGGCTCGGGCCCCCTGCGTGGCAGCATGGTCCATTCGTCTACTAGCGTCGGCCGTTGCTTGACGCCCAGGGGTATCTGCTTGATGCTCGTGAGCAGCACCCGACAGGCCTCCAGCCGGCCGTACAGCGCCATGTCCTTGCGCGCCGTGCGGCGGCACTGCAGGTCCAGCACGTCGAGGAGCCCGCGCCCGGCAAAGTCCCGGGCGTGGACATTGGCGCCGTGGTCCAGCAGGGCCGTCAAGGCAATCTTGCGGCCGAGGCGGGCGGCCACCAGCAGGGGCGTCTCGCCACGGCGGTTGCGGCCCTCGATGCGGGCGCCGGCAGCCATCAGCGTCTCGATGATGTTGACGAGGCTGCGGGCCTTGTCCTCCTGGTCATCCGGCACGTGGATGATGAGGGCGGTCAGCACCGTCTGGCCACGGCGGTCGTAGTGGTTGACGTCCGCGTTGGCGGGCGCCGCCAGCAGGTTCTGCAGCATGCGTAGCCGGATGGACATTTGCGACGAGCCGTCGGTGGAGCCGGAGGCGGCGGAGATGAGCGACAGCATGTTGTTGGTGGCCACGAGGGCTGCCGAGGTGGGCGCAGCGGACGGCGGCGGCTGGCTGGCCGGGTTGGACGTGGCCGAGGTGGCCGAGGCCATGTAGGGGCTCGTCGAGGGGAAGGACGGCGATGTGGCCTCGGCGGACATGTTGCCGCTCTCGCCGCCGACAAGCAGGCCGCTCATAAAGCTGCCAGGCGGGGGGGCGCTCGGCATGGCGGGGAGCGGCACGGGCTCCTTTTTCTCGGCCAGGGTCTTCTTCTTGGGCAGCTTGCGGCCGGCAATCAGGGCGCTGCGGTACTCGTCCATGGTGCGGCGGTCCACAATGGCCTCGGCCAGACAATGCAGGCCGTTGCGACCCTCGGGGTCCTCGACGCCGGGGGTCTTTTCAGACTCGGTGACGATGCGCAGAAGAGCCTCGTGGTGGCGCACAAAGGGCTCCTCGCCGGCGAAGTAGTTGGGGGTGTTGCCGCCGGGGAGGGAGGGCGTCGCCGTGGGCAGGGGCGAGCCGCCAAAGTAGCCGTGCGGGCCGTGGGGGCCCCCCTGGCGCCACATGTAGTCGTTGGGGCCGTTGGAGGCGCCCTCGCCGACGAGCGCCAGGGGGATGTTGGAGAAGGCGTCGCGGCGCGCCACGGCCGAGCGGTCGTAGTGCTGCGAGACAATGGTGCTGGACAGGGTGGGGGCGTCGTTGACAAAGGCGCCGAAGCGGTGGAAGAAGCTGCGGCCGTAGTTGTCGGTGGCGTTGAGCAGGTGGGCCAGCGAGTCCTTGCCGATCTCGTCGGCGGCCTGGCGCATGCGCGTGCGGATGTGCTGCAGCAGCTGGTGCAGCGGGCCGTACGACTCGTGCAGGCTGACAAACCACACGGGGCACAGCAGGTGCAGGAACGTCTGGCCGGCGGTGTTGGCCGCGACGAGCGTGGCGTCGTCGCTGGTCAGGACAAGCGACAGCAGCTGGGCCTGCAGGTGCTCGCGCGTGGCCAGCAGGTGCAGCAGCGAGTGGCCGAAGCGGTCGCGGCGCATCAGCTGGTGCTGGCGGTGCTGCAGCTGCGAGGGCGTCAGCTGGGCATGCGTCGGCTGCATCAGCGGGTCGTGCAGCAGCGCCTGGATCTCGGGCGTCAGGCGGCCGTCGCCGTAGACCCAGAACGTGCCGTCTTCCGACGCAATGTTGCTGAGGGCGTCGGCCACGGCGCACCAGCAGCGCTTCTCGCGCAGGCCGCCCGGGGAGCCCACCCCCGTGTGCCGCTTGCGGTCGAGCTGCGCCACCTGGTGCACGTCCACCGACCGCATCGTCTTGCTGTGGAAGACACACTGCGCGTCGTTGCGGTACTGGCACGCAAGGAAGAAGTCGCCCGGCAGCACCAGCCGCGGGTTGCCCAGCGAGTCGCCGCAGGCCCCCAGGATGTGGCCCGAGTTGGCCTTGACGGCGCGGCGCGGCGCGGGGATGCGCAGCGGGGCCTCCAGCTTGTGCATGTGCTCGCTGGGGCTGCGGCTGCCGCCCGTCCGCAGCTCGTCGTCGTCGACGTCGCCGTAGACCTCGATGTCGCTCTCGTACACCCCGAAGCTGCCGTTGCTGCTGATGCTGCTGGTGCTGTTGCTGCGCGGGCGCCGCGCGGGCCGCGCCTCCGCCTCGCCGTCCTCGCTGCTGATCGAGAAGCGCCGCAGAATGCTGGCCACCTGGCTGGCGTAGTGGTCCGAGCAGCCCGACAGCCGCGTCTTGAGGTCCTGCAGCGTCTGCACGCTGACGTCCGACGACGCATTCGAGTCCGCCGAGTACGCGCCGGAGCTCATGCGGCGCGCGCGCTGCTGCTCGCTGTACAGCGGCAGATTGCTGCTGCCGGACAGGTGCTCGCCCGCGTACGGCGGCGGCTGCGCCTGCGGCTGCTCGTAGCCGTGCGGCGCGTGCTGTGCGTGTCCGTGCGGCGCGTGCGGGCCGGCCGCCGCCGCCGCAGAGCCGTGCGGCGGCGCCAGGTGCTGCATGCCCGGCAGGCCCTGCTGCGGCATCCCAAACGAGTGGTCGTACACATTGCCCCAGTTCCCGCCCATAAAGCCCATGCCCTGGCCCATCGGAGGCATCCCCGCGCCGTGCTGGCCCTGGTAGAAGTCCTGGTAGTGCGCCGGCTGCGCGTGGCCCGCCGCCGCGTGGCCCGGCGGCGCCACGTAGCCCGACGGCCCGTACGACGGCCCCTGCGGGCTCTGCGGCCCGTACGACGAGCCCGGCGCCGCGTGGCTGCTCCCATACGGCCCCGGGGGGCCCTGCGGGCCGTCGTCGTAGCCAGACGCGCCCATGGGGTTCATGCCGCCCAATTGGCCAATCGGCGGCATGTACGGCGCGTAGCCCGGCCCGTGGGCCCCGCCGTGGCCGCTGTGGCCGCCGTGGCCACCAGGCGGTGCTCCCGGGCCGCTGTGGCTGCCCTGGTGCCCGGCAGGCCCGCCGTGGTGGCCCTGCGTCTGGGAGGTCTGAGATGGTTGCTGCGTTTGTCCTGAGGGCCCCTGGCGCCGCTCGCGGCCCCGGCGGGTCCTGCGGGTGCGCTGCGACGACGCCGCCAGCATCTTGAGCCGCTGGTTCATGTCCTCGCGCGACTCCGGACGCAAGTATCGCGGATCATGGTCCAACATGTTGTGGATCGTCTTCTGCGCCGAGTTTTTCCTGTCCCGTTAGCCCCGCGTCCCGCCGCCGCCGCCGCACAACCCACCTTGGCTTGAACACGTCGTCTTCCAGCACCTTGAGGATCTTGTCCACCGAAAGCGTCGTGTACATGTACAGCCGCGAAAGACGTCTCGATCTTTGGCTCGTCCACTGCGGGGGCCTGCCAATGCGCCCCGGCACCGAGCTGCCGCCCCGCGCCCGCACCTGTCCTGTTGCCATCATGCCCTCACTCTCGCGAGCAGACGGATTCATCGGCGCCATCAATTGATTGCCTTTCTTTCCTATTTTTTTATTTTTGCTGCGCAGTCTGCCCGTCTGTGTGTCTGCTTCGGCTGGTTATGAATGTTCAGAGTGGAAGAAGAAAAATAATAGTGAGACGCAAACGTTATTTTGAACACATAGCAAATGCAGAGCGAAAAAAAAAAAGTGTAAATGTAAATTGTCAGCTCTCGCCGGCCGCGGGTCGTCGAGTCCCTCGTCTTTCCCAAATATGAATTTGTTCTTGCCAAAAGAAAGTCCGTGTACTTCCGTACTGTGGGCCTTTTTTCTGTTTTGTTTATTTCCAAAGCACAGACCCACGCAAAAATTGACAAAAAATGTAAAAAAAAAGTAAAAAATGCTGCGCAAACCGCTCCTTCTGGCACCGTCCTGTCCCACCCACTCCCCCCCCCTGCCGTCGACCCAGCAATCCATTCTCAAAACGGTACTCCTGCTCGTACCGTTCGTCCCAGACACTGGACTGTGTCACCTGGAAACACAATGTGCAAGGCCCAGCTCTCCCCCCACTCCCCCACACTGTGACGGCACTCTCCCTCCCAAAGCAACGCCTTGCTCGCTCTCGCCACCCAGTCGCTCGGGTTCGGCGTTCTTCTTTCCTCTTCCCACAAAAGCCGCCTCTCTGCCGTCCAACAGCCCAGAATTGTGCATGATGCGCACACCATGACGTCTTTGTTTTTCCCTTTTTCCTTGTACTTCCTTTTTTTTTCTGCCACCAGCGCACCTTCTCGACGCAAATGTGCCGAGGCGCTTTTCGTCTTTTTACCGTCCACGTCCTTTCTCCTTCCTTATGGTGATGTGCGGCCTAAAAATTCACTAGTCCTTCTTCTTCCCTTTTTTCCCTCTCTCTCGCTCTCTCTCTCTCTCTCTTTTTCCCTCACTTTTTCTGCAAAAGCTACAGCTTCGAGCTTTCGCTCGGCCCCATTGACCAATCGTATCTCTCCATTCGCGGAAACATCCTTCCGCCACACCCTTCGGCTCTAATTTTCTCACGTTGTACACCTAAAAATACATTGGTCTGTTCAACTAGAAACCTTCTGCTTTTGTGCTCCGTCGTTCGCAAAACGGCCCTTTCCCAAACAGGAATGCACCAAGAATGCTCCAAGAATCCCAAGAATCTCTCAAGAATGCAGCAGCAAAATCTGAGATCCGTCAGCTTATGTCATCGCAACAACCCCGCCTTGATTAGTGATTCCATCCAACACCTCGTGCTCTTTGTCGAAATCAATTAAAAATCAACTCAACCAACGAAACCAGCTAAAAAGTGCCCCCTAGCGTCAATGAGGCCCTTTCCAGAAAAAATGGCCGAATTGCCGTGCAAGCCTTTCCCAATCCCCTCGATTCTCCACTCGGGAGCACTGCTTTCCCGTGACAATGGAGAAATGTCGGGCTTTTTTTTGATAAAGATGAACAACTTTGCAGAAAAGTATCGAGATTTCCACCCCTTCGGCCCTTTTTGTACACTTTTTTGATTTTTTTTTCATCGGCTTCGGTCACCAAAATACCTATCAAACTATCAAAATATGACTTGTAATTTTTAGAAAAGGAAATACCTTTCTCGCCAATAAAAGGCCAAGGAATAGACAGCAACCTAAAAAAAAGCCAAGTGATAAATCAGACGACGTTGAAGCTCCTTTTTACATTCTGTCAATGCCCTTCACCAAGCCAATGTCCAGTGGATCATCTCGGACGAGCGGAAAATCGCCATTGAAAATTGAACTAGCATGAGACACGTCATCCCTTTCGCTCTCTTCATGTGACAGGAGACAGGAGCCCTTGGCATTCGAGACCACTCCGAAGCAGCTCACGACAAATTCTAAAAGGGAGATCCCCTAACGTTTGTAAACTTTCAACTCCAAAAAAGCGAGAAAAAAAAATAAAAATAAGAATTGTTGAAAAGTGCATAAAAAAATAAGAAGTAAAAAAAATTCAACGAGATCCATTTTGGCGAACCAGCACACGTATGATTTCATGCAAAAGAAACCCTTGCAGTGCATAAAACACGTGTCGGGCTCAAAATTGAAATAAATTGGAATATGTACATATGTGTGTACATACTTACCTATGTACCATGTTCTCTCCGTCTCGAGTTTCACAACACAACTTTCTTTTCTTTTTTTTAATTCAGACGCAGAAGCACCCCCCTAAATGGATTTTATATGACATCAATCTTGGAAAATAAATAATGTGGCAAGCCCCGATCTCTATTTCTTTTTTTTAAAAAAATTTGTCTAAAATAGAACAAACCCGAGGGCCATGCAATCAATCTGTTAACCGACTCGGTTGCATGGCCCGATATCTTGCTCAACCTGACCAATGGGCCATGCCTCAGCCATTTGCTTACAAACACTGCTCACGTGGTGATGCCATTGCAGGCAAAAAAAGAAACCATCAACGCAATTTCTTTGCTTTTTTTTTTCAGCTATTCAAGAGACAGTCTGCCTAGTCCGTTTTACGGCCACCCTTTCAGACTCTTGGCTTCCATTTCGTCAGTCGTCCGGGAAGCTTCGGTTGAATATAGAATGCTTCTCGCCAAATCTTTTTCGTCAAATAATTCTTTGCGTTTCATGATATGATTATTCCATTTCTTCACATTGCCAAAAGATCGGAACCTTTTTTTTCCTTAATTTTCTACTTCTCCAACGGTCCTCAAAAAACTTTCGACATTAAGATTATTGTTCATCATGTTTAGCATGATCGACAAATTGACTTTTGTGCAAGTGGCTGTCCAAAACAATTCAGTGTTTCAAACACCTACACTCCCAATTTACGTGTGACAGTGGTGTGGTCTTTTTGGTGTGATATTGGTTGCGCTTCCACCGCTTGAAAAAAAAAAAAAAAAAAAACACTAAAATGTCTCGAGCAAGAAATACGGCATGCAATAGCATGCCATTGGCCTCTTTTTTTTTCCGAAAAGATACAAAAAAAACGGGATGAACCGTTTTTTACGAATAATTTCAATACATTCCACATGTATGAAATCCTTTTGGTCCATCTCGATCCATTCAAGAAGAAAAAAAAAGAAAGTAAATAATTTAGAGGTGACGTTTTCATGGAGACTTTGGATAACGTTGCTTGGTGCTTTTTTCAAAAGTGACGACTTGATAAATCCGTTCTTACGCACCGCATTGCATATGGGCTGATTCGAAATGCATCTTTGCTGCAGCTACTGACACATACGTATGCACGATAAAAAAAGGAAAACAAAAAAAGTCATGCCTCGGCAATACTGCTTCACTCATCCGCTCTTCCCTTCGCCACCTACCAAAGGAACAAGATTCTCTTCCGGTCACGGAGAGCCTCAAAAGGTCAGTTTTTTTTCTTCAAAAAAGCTTTACATCGCCACCGGATATCAAGTCCGCCTGGTCTGCATCAATTCAGACTACACCCCTGTAAAGTTCAACATCGATCGCCTTCTTTTTTACTTTTTTATTTTTTTTCTACTTGTTCTTGCTCTCATCTTTTTCGATGGTACATACACACTACATGCATGTTCATCTGAATCTGGAAAGAAAAATGAACAAGAAAAAATAAAAAAAAGCAGCCATAGAATGAACCAAAGAACCCTCCAAACAAAGAAGAACATGTTTCCGAATCTGCAGGCGAATGCATAAAACTGCAAGTGAAATGGAAGAAACGATGAAATACAATGGCATTGTTAAGAATTGAAAATCTTTCCAAGTACATAAACGAATCGAAAATGTCGACTTGGAATTAAAAACACCAAAAGAGAATCTCAAAACATAAGTGGCCAGTCACTCTTTTCTTTTGCAAAAAAAATTCATGCATTCTTCCAAGTTATGTGCGATGCTCTCCTTCTCTTCATGCACAAGGAAATAAATGCAAAAAAAAACACTCTTTGTGTGGCTGAATTTTCATCGTCACGATGAGGAGAGCCCCTCTTTTCATCAGAAATAGCCACCGGATCATCGGTAGCACCTCGGATAATCGGCTCCGCCTTTTTCATAATACCAATGGCTCACGAGCGAAAAGACAAATAAAGCCTTGCTTCGGAGAGGTTTTCTTTCACAACAAATCTCGCAATGGGAGCACTCCAGTCATGTTGAACAAATAACAAAAGAAACCCCAAAAAGATGACATTTTCTTTAGTTGGCAATTGCTCAGCCTAGGTCTTTGCCGAGCTTGCTCATAAAGTTGTGTGCAGTTAGCAACTTGGCATCATTAGGTAAAGAGGGGGGGAAAGGACATGGACTGCAAAAAAAAAAAAAAAGAATCTGATGGTGGGTATTGCTATTTCTTTTTTCACTCGTCAAAAGCTACCCCGCCTGTGAAGACTCAGGCCGCGTCAGCAAACAAACCTTGCACAGCTGCAAATAAAAAAAGAAAGAAAGAAAGACGTCACATCACAACAGTATAATTAAACCGGTATCTGCATTTATAAGACTATTTTTGTTTTCCTGCAAAATTTTGACGCCGGTGCCGTGTCATGCCATGTATCGTATGGTATCATGAGACACGAGGCTGGGCACTACATCAAGCACATGCAACCATGTACATGGCACGATTTGCCTGTGGGGCCCTTCTACTTTTTTTTATGAATTAGGTACTTTTGCATCCACATCTTCACATTCTTATTCACATTCACACGGACGCCAATCGCTTTTTCTTTACGGTGGCATTTTTTTTTACAGGTTTAAAAGTCAGTAACGAAAAGGTATTTATTCATATATAAAGAAGTTCTAGAAACTGCTGAGCTGCTGCGGCTTCATTTTGGTAGAGGGGGCAAAGGCCTACTGGGTGGTGGTCCAGGGCTTGGAGGCAGTTGTCCGCTAGGCATTTTGCTATAATTCTGTTTTTGAAGAGAGGTGGAATTGATCAAGTTCCGATACCTCCTTGAGGCAAAGGACTCGAGTATTTGTGCTTTTTTTTTTTTTCAAAAAGGCATTGTAGGCTGCATGTATGTCATCGTAGTTCTCACTAAGTGGTAATGTATTGGGTCATGTTCGTCATGTAAGAAGATTGCGTAAGGTTTTTACATTAGATCCCTCAAAGTCATCCTATAAAAGCACTTGATAGGTGGCAGCCTGCAACATCCCATGACAACAGACGAATGACGTATCTATTTTGCAGCAATGATGTTGCAAAGGAAGTCCCAGGAGCCTATGAAGCATTGACCTACCCTTTCGCGTCATATTACCCAACAATGACGCTCTCTGGCAAAACTTATCAAATCTTCAGATAGCCTGTCATAACGAAAAGGGTTGTAGGCATGGGCCCAAAAAGGAAGATTGGAGTGGATAAGAGGTTACGGGGTAGGAGAAAATGTTGTGTATAGGCAAAAGTTACAATGGCATGGTGAAAATAAATATAAAATTATACATACGTAGGTAGATACTTTCTCTGTTTATCCCGTCTGGAATCGACGGCAGTATAATATCTACGAGTACATGTCAGTTACAAAGATATAAAGTAATCGAGCGAAAAATCCATTTATATTTGAGAGCTCTTGAGAGATGTAATAAAGACATGAGGAATAACCCCGTCCTTCAGTAGATGAAGCCTTGGAGGAAAGGTATGGCAAGAATGATCCGCGATGCATTGCTACGACAATGCGGGACGGAAGTGGATTTGTTTACATGGGTGGTAGTAAAGGATTCTCATGGAGAAAAGTAGTGACGCGCTCTGATAGATCTTTGTCGACCGTGCGGGCCGCTTTTACTCTTTTACACTATATGAACTGCTGAAGAATATAAATTGAATTAAAATGACATCTATATCTAAACGTGGTCTAAGCGTGGGGTTTCCTAACGACGTGGACCTCTAGGGGGGTCCGGAGGAAGGTTGCTGGTCTAGGCATTGTCTTTGTTTAAAAGTGAAGAGATGCTGTTGACTCTGGTTCTTTTACCATGAGGGAAATGGTCGAGCCACTTATACGTTTATCTTCAAGTCCTCAAGATGAGCCATGTATGGGGTGCCTGAATTTTCGAGCATCTGACTCGACTATTTGTACATTTTGCATAATAATAATAGCCATTTTTTGGATTGAAAAAGGCTTCTAGTATTCTATACAGTTTATAAAGATCAAAAAAGTATGTCAAATCTCTCGACATTATTCCCGACGACCCTTTTCCGATAGAATATTATGTAATATCTATTTCTTTTTAACATTTTAGTAGTTATTACAGTTCCATTTTTAATTCGATTATTATTATTTTTAATTGACAAATGCATCATCAAAGCACCATAATCATGGAGAGTAGCTAAGAAAGAAACAGCTTAGCATTGTAGTAGAGAGGTATAAAAGAATGGTTGGATGGATAGGGTCCCATCAGTAAGCACAAATTTTGTTCAGTAGAAATCCCCGTAGAGGACGACGGTGCTACCCTGACATTGTGAAGATATTATGTGCTACTTGAAAGATTATGGGGTATTATTCAGTGGCCAAATGATATTCTCTTCTGCCTTGAGAGGCCATACAAGAGGCCGAGGAGCGACTAAGGCGTGCCTTTGGGTAGGCAGAATGGTAGGGGGCATGCATCATCTGAGCTACAATGTAGCATTGTAGGCAGGAAAACAAAGAGCCAACGTTTTTATTTCGCTTCCATTCTACCAATCCTATCGCTATTACTAGCTTTTAGGTAAAATGTTATGCACATATGATAGCTCAAGGTCCCTTTCTTATAACATGGGTGTACTGTGAAGTGTGTAGCTTTGCTGACAAAAAAGACTTGGGAATGGCACCTCAAGGGACTTTCTATTACCTCACTAAAATTCTCCCATTGCTACAGTCTCACTAGCCCTGTTCAAAGTTCATTGTGATTGTGCATAAAGAGAGAAGATTCTCGTAATAGAATCAAATCCATGGTTCAAGTTTGCATTGTCTCGCATACAAATCCTAATTTTACCCACATACATGTATTATGTATCATGTAGAATGATGACAGTCTTTCCATTCCCTCTTATCCCCATCAAACAGTCTCGGCTGTCTCCAAAGGAGGAATTTGTTCTATTTTTTTCAAAAAATTAAAATAAAGAAACCCGGTCCGGTAAAATCTCCGCCAACCTATGGACGTGTTTTGATGTTCTTTACCATTTTAGCCGCAACGTCTCAGTCTCTCATGGTTGAAAACATAGCGAAAGAAAGAAGGAAAGAAAAAAAGGACCATGCCTGCCCAGTGCAAGTGGGACCATGGCAGCCACAGCATGCAAGACGGAGGCGTATGGACTCTGCTGTTCGACGTAGGATGCCTTCGGAGTGGATCTTTTTCCACTTTCCACTTCGGTGGCCATGAAAAATAAGAAAAAAAAGAAAAGAATTCTGTTCAATGAAGGCGTTCTCCTGTCCGGTATGGCCGTGGGCATTGGCTGGCAACGCTGGCAGGGCCTCATGCATACGACGGAATGTGCAATGGAGGGGAGGAAAGGGTATGGGGTGGTTTTCACGGAAACGGTGCGGCTTTTGCGGGAAAAAAAAAAGACGGGCATTTCTGGTGGCGAACTGCTGCATCCATCTAGAGTCACACCGCTTCGATGTCTCTCCATTTCCTACATTGTACATATTCTATTCATGACCTTAAGAGGGGTAGATCCTCGTTATGATCGACCGAAGACAATACCTGCGGAAATAAAATTTTTAAGAAAAAAATGAACAAGATGGAATATGTGTACATGTGCTATGTGCTATGTAGATGAGACTAGGTGCCATTGGCACGACGGCCACCTCTCTTACTGCGGTTAATATGGCCTTGCAATGCCTTTCGGGTTTCGGTCAACGAGCGGCGGTTCTTGGCTCGGGCTTTACCCATGGTCATAAAGATATTCTTCTTGCGGGACTTTTCGTCATTTGTCATGGACTTGCCTTCGGCCATCTTCTTAGCCTTGCGGACAGCCTGGACAGATTGATGGGCGTCCCGACCGGGCTTACCCTCCTGGGCCTTGGCAATACGCTCCTCCTTAGTAGTCTTTCGTAGCGTAGAGGCCAGTTCAATTTGGTCGGCAGTAAGACCATCGTCCAAGTGACGATTCTGTAGTGCTTGTGCATACCGAGATGCCTTGCCCATGGCCTTGTCAACGCTCGCCTCCATACGGAGCTCCTTGAGCTTGGCGAGATCCGCCGGTGTAAGAATTGTCGTCATGGCAAGCGTAGATATAGGCTTCTCCTCCACTTCACCAACAATCTCCTTATCCTCCTCCTTCTCCTCCTCCTCCTTCTGCTCGCTCTCCCCATCATCACGTCGAGCCCGTTTACGCTCCTTCTTCTCCTTGGGGAACTTGGCGTCCTCTTCATCATCACTCACGTTAATCCAACCACCACTGTCATCACTGTCGTTGACATCCCAGTCACTCGAATTGGCCTCTGAATCCGTAGCATACTCTTCTAAATCACTGTCTTCACCGCGCTCTTCGCGCTTACGCTTACGCTCTTCCGCCTTGTACTGCTCGAGCAGCTCAATGCCTTCGATTCCCCCAGCCACCTCTTCACCATACTTCCGCATCCTGACCTCGCCCGTCTTCAATCCCATGGTGGCATCCTTGCCTCGGTCCTTCTTGGCCAGCATATCAGCGCCGACAACGCGGTAGAGCGACATGAGACCACGGGCTGCCATCATCACGCCTTTGTCTTTACTTTTTCGCAAAAGAACCAGGTCCTGCAGCAGCGTGTCATTCAATGCAAGCGGCTGCCGTGCAGCCACTTCGCGAATGGCCGTCAAGCCGGCAGAAGCGACTTCGTTTGCTGACGCTTCGCTCACAAACTCGTCGGCGATCTTGCGGACAAGGGGCTCAAGCGTGTAGGGGGGCACCTGGTCGTGGACAGCCTGCGCAAGGGAGGCTAGAATGGACGTGACGTTTGTTTGGCGGGGGGTGAGGAACTTGAGGAACCAGCTGAAAAGAGGGATGATGATAAGCTTGTGGAGGCCATGGAGACGTGTGACGAGCTGGAGGATCTGCAGTTTGCTGTCCAGCGAAAACTTGCACTTTTTGGCCTCGAGATGACGCGCAAAGAGCGCCTCGGCAAAGTCATGGGGGGCATGGAGTAGATGGAGGGCGCTGAAGTTGAGGGGAATGGGCTGGTTCTTTTTGCGTTCCATCTTCTTGACCTTGTCCACGGCCTTTTCATACTTTTTGGTCATCTTCTTGGTCTTCTTATTATGAAGATTCCCTTGCTTCATCTTTTTCAAGTCGTAGCTGGCCTTGGAGCCACCCCCCAGGACACCACCATACTTATTTTCATCCTCACTGTCGTCATCTTCAACCTCCTCACGGGCCTTGTCACCGCCCAAAAAGAAGCGGACAGCAGAGACAACAACCTTTTCATTCTCTCCGAGAGCTGCCGCACGCATGACCTCGACGGGACGCTCGTCTGTCCATACCTGACGCACCCAGAGCTCCCGTATAATCTTGACGGCCCAAATGGGTCGTGCTGACGTGGGATCTGACGTGACCAGGTTGAAGAGCACCGTCTGCACCGTTTTGTTAAGCTTGTGGTTCTTCTTTTTGGAATTGGAATTCCGTAGATCAGACACGATACGCTTAAATAAAAGAGCCCTCAAGGTCTTGCTCGGCGTGCTGACGAGGATGGGGAACAATGTCTGCGCAAATCCGGCAGCGTCGAGAATGTCCTTTTTCCGCAAAAGCCCTAGGCTGCCCACAATCTTGTCACGGAGCTCTGGGTGCAGCACAGCGTGGTGCTGGGTCAATATATCAGCCAAATCGGCAGGGAAGGTCTGCATGGCATTGGGGTAGCAATCGGCAACATGGGCCAATAAATCCACCAAATCATGAAAGGAACGGACTTGGTCAATAGAGGCAGCTGCCGGTGCCGTCAGGAAGAGATCCCTCTGTGATATATACTGCTCATATTGTCGCTGGAACTCGTCTTCATACGATTTTGGGTCTCGCCGAATTTTATATTGAAGAGAAGCACTCATGATTAGCCATATCCACATGCTCACGATGAACCACATACAAATCTGCATCAATCTTTTCCAATGCCGCCACTTTTCTCTTGCCCATCTCTACGCTTGTTTTTACAACGTTCTTGGAATTATAAAAGTCAAAAGGTGATGAAATCTTCCCATCTTTTTTTGCCGTATAAATCCTTATCGATAAAAAATAAAAAAAAGGCGGTGCGCTTGCATATAGTAGATTACTAATTTTTTGACGATTGGTGATGACAAGATTCTTTTTTAGAGAAGGAGCGAGCATTGAGGCGAGGAAAAACCTGTGCCAAAAGAGGCAATTTCATGGAGACATCATGAGGTATACAGTAGGACTAAATTACATAAAAAAAGAGGTAGTGTAGATCAAAAAAAGCAAAAAAATAGGATACATACGGACTGGCCGAATGGTTCTTTTTTCAAAAGATTTTTTTTCTGCTGATCAACGCCCAGCATCGTGAAAATTCTGCATCGAGAAATCCTGTGAGAGATGCTACGTGGGATTCACGCTTTGCGAACCATCACACCGAAAGGTGTTCATGTAAGAAATGAGCCAGTGGGTCCATAACCCTTTTAAATGTAAAAAGCCTTTTCAAATATTTTTTGAATAGGCCCTATAGGTGGACTTTACCAATAGGTAGGTATCTAGTGTCCTTCTTTTTGTAATGGTTAGCTTTAGTTGTCTATTGGCTAAAGACTGCTCTCCATGAAAAAGGCTGTTATGTTCCGCAGGTCCCTATCATTGACCTCTCTGTCCATTGGAATGCATTAAAGTATTTATATTCAACTTGGGGCCTTGCAGAGGGATATTTCTGTCCGGTAGCCAGTCCGGCATCGTATGAGCTTCGGGTTTTGTGTAGATGTGAAATAAATCAAAGTCAAAAGTCAAAGTCAAAGTATTTATAAATCATAGGCCAAAATAACCAGACATTCTGTGGCAGGCTCCATCCTTGTGGATGATGGCTAGAAACTTTATAGGCAATATAGCGTCTATCAGCTTGTACTTTTCATACCGTCGGTTGAGTAAGCACCCTTGAAAGCAAATAATAATCACTATTTATCCAGAATTCCAACCAGAGAATCTAGACTGTAATCAATAAGCTCCCCTGGAAAGAAGTTTAAAGGATGAATTTGAAGAGCAAGGGAAAAGTCTTTTTCTCGGTGATGGGACTTGATTTAGGCCAATGTATTGAGTTTAGGATGGCCGGCCCTACGGGCATGAAGGGCTTGCATAATCTTAGTACATAGGGCATATGGAGCAGTGTTCAGCGCCTATCTAATGAGGAAGCTGAATTTGAATGTATTTTTAGTATACTTCAACTCGAAGGTCATACCACTTTTTGTGTGCACCAGTACCATGCCTCTAGCAGCTAGTTATATACATGTCCTGTTGGCATGGTCTTACAAGATAGCCTGGACATTAGCTCCACTTATACACGCTGGGCATGCCTGCAGGTGCCGACGTGTTCCCGACCGACGCTATGGACACTATCCAGGAACCCTATATCACGCGCTCTTTGATGTAGCTGTCTCCAAGCATCCTATACCTACATATATCCTTCGGGAAGTGGTCATAGGCTGGATCTCCGTTGCCCCGGCCTGACTGGAGTGCGGAAGGCAATTGTCTATTGATGGAAGCGCACAGCGCAGGACGACGCTCGGGGCCCACTTTGACGGACGTATAAATGGAAATAAAATATTATGCCCTCAGACCTTTTTTATTTGATCCGAAGCTTCGGCTTGGTTTCCATTCTTAGACCGTAATGGCAGCCCGAGATAGAATTAAAGCCAGTTTGAAAGTACGCGAGACTATATAAGAAGAATAAGGATCACTATCTAGTTATTTCTAGTTTTTTCGTCCTTTTGATCCGCAGGTTCCTTAGACGTGCCTCACCACCAAATCCTCACTAAAAACCCAGACGCCCAATAATCCGACCCATTATAAAGAACCATTCGCCCAAATATCTAGACCCAATCAATATCTGCCCAAGCCAGAAAAAGAAGAAGTACTGGCTAGCATAGCGAAAAAAATAACCGGCTACAAGATGCTGACCCGAGCCATAGAATTCGACAACCAAAGGGCAGCGTAAACAGTAGGTCCACATAGAGAACACTGCATCCGTATCAAGAATAAAGAGGCTTAAGAAAAAGCATTACACAACCATAAGAATAGGGATCATGAAAGTACGAGGAGAATATATGGAGACCAAGATGCTTTTGAAGACACTTTGTAGTCATTTTCTTTCCATAATTGCCAATGGTTATGTTCTGCCACCAGATACTAAGACCATGCTATTACCAAGTATTCATATGACTGCTTGGCTACATTCCATTTCTGCCTTACGTTTGTTTTGTGTATGGCTTGTGGGGTTCAGGGTACAGTCATCATACCATGCCTACTCGCAGTATCCTTGGTAGAATCATTCGTAGAGCTAAAGAAGCATGCTTTTAATGACTGCTCTTAAATATATATACAGGTGAAAAGGCCTTTTATTCAACTAGAGATTTTTTAGCTGTTCTGATGATCGCGGACTCAAATTTTTCGCGTGCTTTTGTCTGCAGTTTTCCATGTTGATACCTAGGAAGCAATCCAGGCATGTACGAGGTGTGACTGTAGATTTGAAGCCTTCAATGTTGGTCCTTATTTTTTCACCCCAGCCAAAAGTAGAAGTAGAACATGAAGGGCAAATAGCGAGGCCACCTAATAGAATTGGCGGCAACTTCTTTGCCATGGAAAAGATATTCTCCAAGGAGTACATTTCTGTAGCACAAGCGTTGTGTATGGGCCTCAACTGGGCTATGTAGAGCCCAGTAATGGTAGCATAACAGCTGCAATCTACAGTAATTTGGGTAAACGCGCCTTGTTTGTTAATTTTTTGAGGCGTATAAGGCCAGCTCAACGGTTCTAAAAGAGCCTGGTCTAGTTGGATGCGTAGCCACAAGCGGTGGGCATCCAATTGCAGTGCAAGGTCACCAGGCAAAAGGGGGTGGCTGGAGAGGATACGGTTAATGGAACCCCATCGTTCCCGTTGGAGGGCGCCATTGGGCCCAGATGATTCCATACGAGGAGAGTGGAAAAGAGTGTGAACTCAGCGGGGAGGTCTAGGACACGGGCAAAGACAAGGACGTAAGCGCATGCCTCTACGTAGATTTTATTCTGCTCGGGGGATGAAGGTGAAATGGTGCTCACGTAAGCCCTAGCTTTGCTGACGAGAAACTCGCCTATGCCATGAAGGACACCGCAGCAATCATACTGATCGCATACATAGGCGAGTGATTCTAGGAGCTTGGGAATGTCGGCGTCTTCCATGGTGAAAAAGTCACGGAAGCGGTAGTGAGCAATGGCCATGAGAATGGTCATGACGTCCGCATCGTTTTCAGGAAGCTCCACGACAACCTTTGGGGGGGATACCGTCCTCTTTTATATTCAATGGGAAGTCTAAGCTGGGCGACCTGGACTCTTGAAAGGGTCGGGTCAGCATTTTATGGAAGACGGGCGACATGACACAGAGAATATAGGACGATACAATCAGGTCTTTTTTTTGTGTCTGGCCAACACGCAGAATGAGATTGCCATTTTTTTCAATCTCGACACGCTTTGGTCCCACGTCTGCTGTCATGTCTTTTTGAAGCAATGCAATACGCGTCGAAAAAACCAAAGAAATAGTTCGTTGACAAAGAAAAAGAAACTTTTACAAGACGCGCTTAATGCACGTGATGATGTCGATATAGTGTTAGATTGGGACTAGTAGGCAGATCTTTTCGATAGCTCTTATAGAAACTCGTCTTTCTTATTTAGTTTTATGAATATGAAGAGGTGTGTTGTGGAAGCGGTTACTTTGAATTTTCTAGCAACAGTTTATCCAAGGGAAGTACCTTGAGGAAGATGCCACGTCTGTAACCACCCCGTTGAGCTATTCTAGCCACATGGCTAAAAAGAAGCTAGTGAATGGACTGCAGCAGCAGCAAGTTGCTCCTGAAGTATTTGCCAAAAAAATAATCTCCTTCCTAGTGATACACCAGGACTTTCATGGTAGATATGGAGGGGACATAGTGACAGTAAATTTGTGCATAATGAGCACTTGTAAAGGTGTGGGCTAGCTTTGAGAATGACCGCCATTGATGTTTTTTTCGGGGAAAAAAGATACTTTCGCGTATTGGCGCTTCTATTTAATAAAGAGGGCACCAAAGAGAAAGCCTTTCATTTACATAGTTTAAAACACAAAATCTTTACATGGAGTAGAGTGAAGCCTGTTACATGTGTTTGAGCTTGCTTCATGACTTCCCCACCGGGAAAAAACGGGAAGCAGGACGCACAGATGGTAGGACAGGGGTCCCTTCTTGCAAGGCGTCACATTTTTAGATAAGGAATATGCATGATATGCATATAATTTTCTACTTGTCACACTACACGTGATAGTAAAACTTTACTCTTTTATAAAAGAAAATGGCGAGCGTATCTGACCGTGAGATTCTCCCGGGCCATTTTGTGCCCAAGCACTATGATCTCTTTATTGGTGGACTTGATTTTCAAAAGTGGACGTACTCTGGAAAGGTCTCGATTGAAGGAAATGTGGTTTCTTCTTCGCCTGAAATTATCCTCAACACGTTGGAACTGGAGATTTCCGAGGCTTTCCTGGGAACCAGCAAGGCCACTGGTGTGAGCCATGATGAGTCCCTACAGCGGACTACGCTTTCCTTTGGGTCCCTGCCCGTGGGCGAGACAAAATTGACCATTGCATTTTCTGGACATTTAAACCATGATTTGGCTGGCTTTTACCGTTCTCTGTATGCATCTCCAGCTTCAGTAGAGCCTTCACCATCCACGCCTAGAGACGGGGGTGCTTACTGCATGCTGAGCACGCAGTTTGAGTCGAGTGATGCTCGTCGGGCCTTTCCCTGCTTTGACGAGCCCAAGCTAAAAGCAACGTTTGATTTGGCTCTGGAGATCCCGAGTGACTTGGTGGCTCTGTCCAACATGCCCTCCAAGTCCACGGAGACTAAGGGGCCCACAAAGGTGGTGACATTTGAAAGAACGCCTGTAATGAGCACGTATTTGCTTGCTTGGGCTGTAGGTGACTTTGAGTATATTGAGGGCCATACGGACCGTCTGTATAATGGAAAGGCGTTGCCTGTGCGTGTGTACACTGCTAGGGGACTCTCGGAGCAGGGCCGGTGGGCACTAGAGCATGCTCCGAAGTGCATTGACTTTTTTAGCAGCCGTTTTGGCATTGACTACCCCCTGCCCAAGATGGATATTCTGGCAACGGCAGAGTTTTCCCATGGAGCCATGGAGAACTGGGGTCTCGTGACGTTCCGGTCGTCCGCCGTCCTCTTTGACGAGAAGACGTCGGACAACCTCTACCGGAACCGGGTTGCGTACGTTGTTGCCCATGAAATAGCCCACCAATGGTTTGGTGATTTGGTCACGATGGACTGGTGGGATGAGCTGTGGCTGAACGAGGGATTTGCCACGTGGGCAGGATGGTTCGTGGTGGACCATTTGCACCCAGACTGGGATGTCTGGGCGCAATATGTAAATGACAGCATGCATGTGGCCTTTGCACTGGACTCTCTCCGGGCATCCCACCCCGTGCATGTGCCTGTAGGCGATGTCCTGGATGTCAATCAGGTATTCGATGCCATTAGCTACCAGAAGGGATGCTCTCTGATCCGCATGCTGGCCAATTATGTAGGTGTAGACGTGTTTCTAAAGGGGGTTGGTCTGTATTTGTCTCGCCACAAGTACGGGAATGCCAAGACGACGGCTCTTTGGGATGCCCTGAGCGAGGTGTCTGGCCAGGATGTCCATGGACTGATGGCGTCGTGGATTGGCGCCATTGGGTTCCCTGTTCTGGACGTTGTTGAGGGACAGGGCGAGCTGCAGTTGAAGCAGAGCCGCTTCCTCTCGACTGGAGACGTTTCTTCCGAAGACGATAAGACGCTGTGGTGGCTGCCTCTGTGGCTGAATGGCGAGCCTGTGGTGATGACGGAGCGGGAGATGAAGGTCAAGACATCGATGGACTTTTATGTACTGAATGCGGGTGCCAATGGGTTCTACAGGGTGAATTATCCAGAGAGCCGTCTTGTGACGCTGGGAAAGCAGCTGGACAGGCTGAGCGTGGTGGACAAGATTATGCTGGCGGAATCGGCCGGTGAGCTGGCATTTGCAGGCAACGCCAAGACGTCGAGTCTCTTGGGACTGCTCGAGGGATACACATCGGAGACGCATGTGCGTGTTCTGGGACAGGCCCTGGATGCGCTCGAGAGTCTACAGGGAATTTTTGGGGAGGATGAGACGATCCGCAAGGCATTATCTGCACGGATATTGCGTCTGGTGGAGGGGTCTCTGGAGAAGTATACGTTTACGATGACGCCAGCGGGATTTGGCGAGGCAGTGCTGCGGAAGAGGGTTCTTACGACGGCTGTGGCCCATGGACATGAAGGAGTGACGGTAGAGGCATTGCGTCTGTTTGAGGGCCATGTCAAGGGCCAGGCCGTAGAGGGCGATATACGCACGCCTGTGTTTCGAGCAGCAATGAAGGCTGATGAAGCACGAGCGATTCCTCTTTTATTGAAGGAATGGGCGACGACGATGGCCCCGGATGGAAAGGAGGTGGCCATCCAGGCGCTGTCGGCAGCCAGGGATACATCCCTGGTGAAGAAGCATTTGCTGCCCTTTTTATTTGGCACAGAGGCCAGGACAATCGCTTCGGGCGATGCTCACTTTTTATCCAACGGGCTCTCCCGCAGTCCAGCTGTGCGAAAGATGCTTTGGGAATACATTCAGAGAGAATGGGATGGACAGGTGGCCCGGAAATTGGGCGGAAACCCGACGCTAATGGAGCGGTTTATACGGGTGACACTGGACAAGTTTACGGATGTGGCTAGTGTGGCGTCGATGGAGGCGTTTTTCGGTCCCCGTGACACGAAGGCGTTTGGCCGAGCGCTGGGGACGGTGCTAGACACTGTGCGGGGCCGGGCGGCGTACCGACAGCGGGAGGAAGGCGCGGTGCGTGATTTCATTTGCGAAAAGTAGAGCAGCGAATAGTGACG
Organism: Chrysosphaeria jannelii; assembly: GCA_020002325.1. NCBI lineage: Eukaryota > Fungi > Ascomycota > Sordariomycetes > Ophiostomatales > Ophiostomataceae > Chrysosphaeria > Chrysosphaeria jannelii. The sequence goes on from JAGKRY010000089.1 coordinate 43,183, forward strand.
TCATAGTGGAAAGCGATGGAAGACAGGGATACGCAAGCAGGTACGGGCAGGCACGTCGCAGCGCCAGCCAATGGGAGGGCGCCGGGGGATTGATTTTCCAGCAGGCGCGTACCGCCCCTGGTACCGCTGCACAGGCAACGGGCGCGTTGTTTACGGCGAAGCGGACGGAAGGCACGACAGAGCAGCAAGAGCAACCGGCACAGCATAGCGAGAGACGCAACACGCATGAGGCGAGATGGGCGAAGCGACGCGGACGGCAGAGACAGCGCCGGACCACTACGCGGGGACGGTGCCGGTGTTTTGCCCGACGACGGAGGAGTTTAGCGACTTTCAGCAATATGTACGTGGGCCGGAAAGAAGAGAAAAAGAGAGAGAAACGAGCCGAAAACTAATGGTAAACACAGATGAAAAAGATTGACAGCTATGGCATGAAGACGGGGATTGTCAAGATCGTGCCGCCGGCTGCGTGGAGGGAGGCCGTGCGGCCCACGGATACGCAGGCCGAGGCCATCCGTGTGAGAGAACCCATTAAACAAGACATTGTCGGTGCCAATGGGGCCTATCGACAGGTGAATTTTGTCCATCAACGGACGTATTCGCTGCGGCAGTGGCGCCAGCTGTGTGACCAGAGCGAGCACCAGCCGCCAGCACGCCGTGGCGAGCCCCGGGGCGACGCTGGCTCCGTGGGAGACGCCGGCGACGTCCAGGAGCTGTTCACAAGCCCGGAGTACACGCCGGAGCGCTGCGAAGAGCTGGAGCGCATGTACTGGAAGACACTGACCTTTGCGGCGCCCCTCTACGGCGCAGACGTGTCCGGGACGCTGTTTGACGGCTCCCAGGGCACATGGAACCTCAATAGACTGCCTAACCTGCTGGACGGACTGGGGACGCGAGTCCCGGGCGTCAACAGCGCGTATCTCTACCTGGGCATGTGGAAGGCGACGTTTGCGTGGCACCTTGAGGACGTCGACCTCTACTCCATAAACTACCTGCATTTCGGCGCCCCCAAGCAGTGGTACAGCATTAGTCAGGCGGATGCCCCACGCTTCGAGGCGGCCATGAGGTCCCTCTGGCCGGCTGAGGCCAAGGCGTGCGGACAGTTCCTGCGTCACAAGTCATTCCTCGTGTCGCCGGGCCACCTCGCCAGCCACTTCGGCATCCGCGTCAACAAGTGCGTAAGCTATCCCGGTGAGTTTGTCGTCACGTACCCCTACGGGTACCACTCCGGGTACAACCTGGGGTACAACTGCGCCGAAGCGGTCAACTTCGCGCTGGACTCGTGGCTGCCGCTGGGGCGGCGCGCGCAGCGCTGCGAGTGCGCCGAGGCGCAGGACAGCGTGTGGATCGACGTCGCCGACATCGAGAAGCGTCTCGGCATCGTTCGGCCCGAAGCCGTCGGCGTCGGAGCCGGATCGGAGCCGACGACAACTATCTCCGGAGGTCGCCGGATGGGCGCCGCTCTGCGCGGGACCAAGCGACAGGCCCGCACAGACGTCGGTAGGCCTGCTAAGAAGCCAAAGACAGCCGATAAAAGGCGCAAGCGCTTCTTTGGCGGCAGCTGCTGTCTGTGTCCGAACGACGTGCCTGCACTGGACCTCGTCATTACTGACGACGGCCGCCAGGCCCATCGTGTCTGTGCCATGGCGGTGGATGCCCTAGACACGGAAAACGACCAGCAGGTTGTCCTCCTCTCGGACATTCCGTCTGAGGCCCTAGAGCAGCGCTGTCTGTACTGTCGGCAGCGCAAGGGTGCCTGCATGCCCTGTGTACACCCCAAATGCTCCCGCTGGTACCACGCCACGTGTGCCGAGGCTGCTGGTGTCTTTATGCAGCCCGCGCCATTGTCTGTCTTTGCGGCGAATGGCGTAGAGTACAGTCTTCCGGGCCACGAGTTTCTGTGTCGTTTCCAGCGGACAAAGCGTGACCGGCGGCTCGAAGGAACAGCGCTGGAAGCACGCATGGGCCCCATGGCACAGTCTCTGCGGGTGGGCACGACGTGCCAAATGCAGCTCTACCGCAGCGAGATCTTTGCGGGGGTTGTGCTGGAGAACCGGCGCGACGAGGAGATGCTGCTGCTGCACATCCTGCCCACGGGGGAGCTGGTGGAAGTGGCGTACAAATGGCTTCTCGTTGCCGACAAGGGCGATTTCCGTGTGCGTCGAGCGAGTAACAAGGCCCTTCCACTTCCGGGGACACGGGCAGAGAGGCAGGCATTGGGGATACCCTGGATGAGGGACCTTTTCGTCAAGACCAAGGGGGACAAAGAGGACAAAGAGAAAGAGGAAGATAAGGAGGAGCCGGAAAAGGAGGGAAAGGAGGGAAAGGAGGACAAAGAGGATGGAGGCCATAAAGAGGGAGATGGGGATAAAGGTGGTGAGCCAAGGCGGGATGGGGGTGCCGGTAGTAGCGGAGACAGAGGACACAGCGAGGAGAGCCAGTCCAATGGGGACGATGGCGAGAGGGGAGGCAGCGGGGATGGCAGAGACCGGGACAGGCCAGGCAGCGTAAAAGGTGAGAATGAGGAAGAGGAAGAGGAAGAAATGGAAGAGATGGAAGAAGAGATGGAAGAAGTGGAAGAGGAGGCGTGTTTTGAGAGTGGAACAGGCGAGGGCCAAAAAAAGGACGCCGCACTTCAAGCACAGGATGGTTCTGCAGACGCCGAAAAGGACGCTGAAAAGGATGCACAGGGGTTCATCCGGCCAGCACGCTTCCCACAGCTGCAGCACCCCAATCTCGAGCCCCATGCGAGTCTTGTGGCGACAACGCAGTCTGGCAAGACCGTGGCCTATTTCGAGACCCACGGGAACCGCATGGCCTCGTACTCCTCACCCTATCTACCGGCGGGTGGCTTCACCAATGCCTACGAAGGCACCATCTCGCCCGTAAGAGCAAAGTCCATCCGGGCACTCTCGCTCTCGCGGGCACAGGCACGGCAGCAGGACCGTTCGGAGCGCAGACGAAGGTCCCAGTCCCAGTCGACGCCAACACTGCATCGGCGTTCAGCCAGCAGCTCGTCCTTTAGTCTAAGTGCAGGCATAGGGGGGCTGGCTCGGCCATCGTCCCATACAAACTACAGGGGCCTGCCTCCACGGCCGGCAACGAGTGCGTATTCTGTGGGCTTCTCTGGGCCGCTGATGCAGCCCGGCTATGGCTACACTCCATTTTACTTTCCCTTCGAGTCACCCAGCTCGACGGGACCCAGCTCGTCGGCGTCGTCGCAGTGGATGGACTTTGACATGGATGCCGGATCGCCATCCAACATTATTGCCAATCCAAACCCAAACGCGCGGTCCCGGCACTCGTCGTTTACCGTGCCGAATGGCATGTCGAGCGGCGTCGTCGACTCGATGCTGCCGGGGGCCTCGTACTACGAGGAACTGACGCAGAGTCCCCTGGGCGCCATGAGTGCCATGGCCTTGTCCCCAGCGTTGTCTCCCATGATTTCGCAAATGGTGTCACCCATGCTGTCGCCTGTTCTGTCTCCGGCCATGTCCCCAGGCATGTCCCCCATTGCCATGAGTCCTGCCATGAGTCCGGCGCTGAGTCCGAGCATGAGCCCGTCGACACCGGCGGCTCTAGTACCGGCAGTGCCCCCCGTGCAGGACGACTTTAGTCTTGGGGATGCCGAGTCGGATGCAGGCATCGACCAGTCTCCAGCGGACCAGTTGCGACAGCAGTTACGGAGCATTTCGGACTCGTCGCTGCCTTCATCGTACCGGCTGCGTTGTTTGCACCAGCCGCGGCGGAGGCACCAGAGCCGGAGCAGTTTGAACGGCATTTTCACCAGTCAGTTATTAGATTTGAATCCATCATAGCGTATGAAGAAAAAGAGTTTATTTTTGAAGAGGCAAGACGCAAAAAAGAGGGAGAGAATTAATAACGGTCTACGGGGACGGGGGGCTTGTTTTGGAAAATGTCGTCAATCTTGGCGAGGATTTCAGGGGTGAGCTTGGGGTAGATGGCGAGGGCCTGGGCGTTTTCGTAGACTTGTTCAGGACGGCTGGCGCCGGTAATGGCAGAGCTAACATTCTTGTTGGCCAGGACCCAGGCGAGGGAGAGGGCGCCAATGGAGACGCCGAGCTCCTCGGCAATGGGGTCGAGCTGGTTGACAGAGTCGACGAGGGAATTGATGGCGTCGTCGCCCGTTCGTTTGCGGTAGCCAGCGATAAACTCGTCCTGTGTCTGGCCGAGGCGGGAGTCCTTGGGGATGCCGTTACGGTACTTGCCCGTCAAGAGACCCATCTTGAGGGGGCTGAATGTGGTGAGGCCGAGGCCGACCTCACGGTACAGGTGGTGGAACTCGCCCTCGACCTTGTCCCGCTTGAGAATGTTGTATTCCGGCTGCTCCATCAGGGGTCCGATGAGGCCGAGACGGTCGGCAACACGCCAGGCCATGGCAATTTCGTCGGCTGACCACTCGGACGTGCCCCAGTAGAGGGCCTTGCCCTGGTTGATGACGTGGTTAAAGGCACGGACGGTTTCTTCCATGGGTGTCTGACGGTCGGGACGGTGGGCGTAGACAAGGTCGACGTAGTCGAGACCGAGCCGTTCGAGGGCGGCATCGAGGCCCTCGATAATGTGCTTACGGGAGAGGCCCTTGTTGTTAACGGGGTTCTTGCCAAAGGCTCCGCCCCAGTAAATTTTGGTGGAGACGACAATATCATTGCGGAGCCAGCCGAGCTTCTTGATGACGGCACCCATGGCCTTTTCACTCTCACCACCAGCATAGGCCTCGGCACAGTCAAAGAAGTTGACACCGATATCATACGCAGCCTTCATGCACTCGAGGGTCATGTCTTGCTCAATTTGGCTGCCAAAGGTGAGCCAGCCACCAATGGAGAGGGCCGAAACCTTGAGACCGGAACGGCCCAGGAAACGATACTCCATAGGGGGGGTATTGGTAGGCTTCACGACAACAGGCTTTGACATGGTGGGAAATATGTTTTTTTTTTTTTTTTTTTTTTTTTTTTTTTGGCTGAACGGCACTGAAAAAAAAACAGGGGAATGGTGAAAGAGGGGTGAGGTCCCTTTTTATGCATGGCCAGAGGTCCAATGCATGTGGATGAAGGACGCGGACGCGGGGAGTTTCGCTTTCGAGACATGGAAAATAGGTGGAGACACTCCGCTTAACACAACCTCGATGGTACAAGTCGAAATACAAGAAAGAAAAAAAAAGGAAGTAATTTGTATAAGCAAATATTTTCGTAAAAAAAAAAGATAATGAGATTTCTTCGACGACTCTCGACAATGTCGACATATTCTGTATGTTTTTCTATAAAAGTGGCTTTACATATATAAAAAAAATTAACCGCAAATATAGGAGGCCATTTCACTTTTGAATTCGACACAGTCGGGTTATAAAGAGGTGGAAAGGCGTGTCCAATCGGGCATTCCCTACCAGCATTCCGATCCCATTGGACAAATGAAGACGTGGCTGGGCTATATCGGCTATTCACCATCGGATCTGGATGCTCTCAACGTTGTCCATGTGACGGGAACCAAGGGAAAAGGCACGACGTGTGCCTATGTCAACTCGCTCCTCCAAACGGTGGGTTCTCATGAAAAGAAAAAAATTGGTCTCTACACATCACCCCATTTGGTGGCGGTGCGGGAGCGTATCCGACTGAACTCGGAGCCGCTTTCCGAGGATGCCTTTGCTCGGTATTTTTTCCAGGTTTGGCATGCCTTTGAGGCTGGAGCCAAGGCTGCCGGACAAGATCCCACCATAAAACCCGTCTATTTCCGGTTCCTGACACTTCTTTCCTTTCATGTTTTCCTCCGAGAAGGCGTGGACGCTGCAGTGTACGAGGTCGGTGTGGGCGGCGAGCTGGACGCCACTAATGTTTTTGAACGACCACTGGTGACAGCCGTGACGACGCTCGGCATTGACCATGTCGAAGTGCTGGGCCACACGCTGACGGCCATTGCTGGCCACAAGGCGGGCATTTTTAAAAAGGAGTGTCCAGCCGTTACGGTGGAGCAGCCAGAAGAGGGAATGTGTGTTTTAGAGGCCAAAGCAGCTGAGAGGGGCACAACGCTGCAGGTTGTCTCTCGTGAAGAGTATGAGGAGCATATTCGGGGGGTGGCCATTGTGCCGGACGAATGGTTCCAGAGACAGAATGCCGGACTGGCTCTGGTGCTTGCAGAAAAAGTGCTCGATGCATGGGGCATGCCTCTGCCAACGAAGGAGCAAGTGAAGAAAGCCATGGAGACGGTAACGTGGCGAGGGCGCTGCGAACGGCTGGTGAAGGGCCGGCAGACGTGGTTTTTGGATGGTGCACATAATGCAGCGAGCTTGGAGGCGTTGAGTGGGTGGTTTGGGCGACAGGTGAAGCCGGGGGAGAGAACCATGTTGATTTTCAACCAGCAGTCCTACCGGGACTCGACGGCGTTGCTGCAGACGTTTTACAAGGCATTGAAGGACCATGGCGTGACATTTACAAAGGCCATTTTCTGCACGAACTTGACATACAAGGACCATTCCTACAAGGTGGATTTTGTGAACAACAATGTCGACCCAGCCGTGTTGGAAAGCTTGTCCTTGCAGAGCCACATGGCCGAGGAATGGAAGGCTTTATCCGGACAGGAGACGGTCGTAGAGCCGACAGTGGAAGATGCCATTGAGCATGCCAGGACATATGCAGAGGGGCCTTCGAGTGTGTTGGTGACGGGCAGTTTTCATTTGATAGGAGCAGCCCTGATCATTCTGGAGGGAGAAGACTATTCCGTGTGAGGGCCTCTGCATATATTCTTCAAGGGTTGCTTCACGCCGATCAGAAGGATCATCTATAAATAGAATAAAGACGACAACCCAGAATTTTTTTTTGTTTTAAATTTTTCTTGGATAAGACAAGGCTATGTTTTTGGACTGTCCGAATGAGGTGCTGTTGCTGATAGCAGAGAATTTGTCTCTCTGTGATGTGGGCGCTGGGCTTCTTCCGTCGTGCCGCCAACTGCGAAATGCCTTTATGGGACCGTCGTTTTGGCAGAGCCGTGGATACAAGGACTGGCAGGACTGGCTCGGTGAGGAGAATGCCACGTACCAGCTCCGTAAAGTGGTGGAGACGGGGGGTGATGCGCGTGTAGAGGAGAGTTTTGCCGCCCTATGCGAGCTGGAGAAAGCCCCGAGGTGTGAGCATCGCGTGGATGAATACTATGCACGAGAATGCGTCTTTACGCGGCATTTGGACGCCGTCCTGACGGCCTGGTCACAGGGGGAGGACATTACCCTCCTTGATATAAAGCCCATAGAGGGTCTCTACGATTCGTATGGAGATATCCATGGGGAGACGACGCGGGAATGGGCCATGGCGATGCTCCATTGGATCAATGAGCGTTGGGAGGTCGTGACGAATGCAGAGGTGCCGACGGAATACTTTTTACTACACTACGTTTTGAGGAAGGACGAGGACAGGATCGCCCTCCTTGCGGCAGAGCTTCTTTTTGTCATTTACGGCCGCCGACGAGGCCTCGACGTGTCCTTTGTTAAGGAGGGTGGCCTGCTCATCCGCGAAGCCGAGACGGACCCCCTCCATGTGCAGATCATGGCCCAGACGTGTGTGGAGGCAGACGCCGGGGTGGAGACGGAGGCTACGATGGCCTTTTTGGCGCGGTCGTACGTGGAGGAATGCACGACGACCTTGCAATGGGTACACAGCACGTTGGAATGGGCCTACCTCGACACCATGAGCCCCGAATACACGAGTCCTACAAGCCTCTCCAACACGGAGCTCTTCCAGATGCGACAGCTGGCACAGTGGGCTCTGCTTTTATTTTCACAGGACGACTGGGCCAGCACGTTCTGCACACTGAAGCAGGACGCCTACAGCTTTATCATGGAGAAACATGGGACCCCCCTCTACGAAAAATGGCGAAAGACGCACGGCGAGTTGGAGGTACCGGCCAAAGTACACCATACGGTCGGGGGAGATATTGTGGACGGGTTCGCAGCAGGCATGGTTTTTTCGACATACAGCGTTCGGCTGGGCGTGGTGACGGGCCACTACGGGACGCTGGAGGCGATGGCGCCCGTCATCGACATGCGCAAATTCGCATACCTGAGCAGCCGGATGGCGCCGTTTGTGACGTTTGTCGACGACCGCGGCATCGGCGTGCTTAGTCATCCATTAGTGCTGCAGCCACAGCTGCCGGACCGCGTGGTGGGGCCGCTGGACGATGTGGCGTCGCAGTACTTTGTGCGGTACGACACGGACGAATGGGCGTACGTCCCGAACCGGCCAGCATAAGCTTGTGCAGCATTTTGTGCTCATGTACCTATGTACCTGTACGAGTGCATTGCCCTGCCGACCAATATACGTTAGTCATCAAACAACACGATGGAGGTGCAAAAGAGCTACGGCGACCATGTGGCAGCCTCGCGGACGCTGCGCGACGCCCATAATGCGGCCACGCTCGGCGCTCGCGTAAACGCGCTCGTAAAAGAAGCCCGCGTGCTGCTCGTCGGCGCGGGCGGCATTGGCTGTGAATTGTTAAAGGCGTTGGTTCTGGCCGGCTTTGGCGAGCTGGGAGCCGTCCACGTCGTCGATTTAGACACAATCGACCTGAGTAATCTCAACCGGCAGTTCCTCTTCCGGCACGAGCACATCAAGCTGTCAAAAGCACGTGTTGCTCGTGACGCGGCGCAGCGGTTTAATCCGCGCACGCGTATTGTAGCCCACCACGGCGACGTCAAGGCGTTTGACGTGGCCTTTTACCAGTCGTTTGACCTTGTCTTCAATGCTCTGGATAATCTGGACGCCCGCAGACACGTCAACCGCATGTGCATTGCTACCGACCGGACGCTGATTGAGAGCGGCACCACCGGCTTCAATGGCCAGGTGCAGGTCATCCGACGCGGTTTGACGGCCTGCTACGACTGCTCACCCAAGGAGACGCCCAAGTCGTTCCCTGTGTGCACCATTCGCAGCACGCCCAGCCAGCTGATCCACTGCATTGTCTGGGCCAAGTCGTATCTCTTGACGGAGATGTTTGGCGCCAGCGAGGACGTCTACGACCATTCAGACGACGCCGACAATGCCCTGGAGATTGCCGAGCTCAAGAAGGAAGCAGAGGCCCTCCAAGCCATCCGAGCCTCGCTCGGCACCCCTGTCTTTGCCTGTAATCTCTTTGACAAGGTCTTTTGCAAGGATATTGAGCGTCTGCGGTCCATGGAGGACATGTGGAAAACCCGTGCCAAGCCCACAGCCCTCTCCTTTTCCTCGGTCAAAACCGTCCCCGCCAGCACCGACGGCCAGGCTATCTGGACGCTCGAGCAGAACGTGGCCCTCTTTGTCGATGCCACGGCCCGCCTGGCCCAGCGTGTGCTAGACGCCCGTGAGGCTGGCAAACCATCTCTCATTGAGTTTGACAAGGACGACGCCGACACGCTGGACTTTGTCGTGGCCAGCGCCAACATCCGTGCCTCTCTCTTTGCCATCCCCACTAAATCTCGCTTCGACATGAAGCAAATGGCTGGCAACATCATCCCGGCCATTGCCACCACAAATGCCATTGTGGCCAGTCTCTGCGTCCTCGAAGCCTTCCGAGTGCTCCGCTCCGGCGTTAGCACCGCCCCCGAGGTCTTTCTCACGCCGTTTACCACCGAAAGACTCCTCTCTGCCGACCGTCCACGGCCACCCAACCCCCATTGTCCTGTCTGCAATCCCTTTTACGCCACCGCCAGGATCCCCCCCTCTCTGACGCTCCGTGACGTTCTTGTCTTTGGCCAGACGCAGCTCGGCTTCCGCGAGGACGCCGAGATGGCCATTACGAGCGAGGGCAAGCTGCTCTACGACGTTGAAGAGACTGACGCCATTGATAAGACCCTCGCCGACCTCGGACTTACAGGCCCTGTGTGGCTCCGTCTGGTGGATGAATCAGAAGATGCTGACACCGTGGACGTAAATCTCTGGCTGCAGCCGGATGCATCTGTTTCATCTATTGAGCCGGGGCCCATGCCCCGAAACGAGGACGGATTGGCCGCCGTCCCGAAAAAGGTACCTGCACCGGTACCCGTTGTATCCACTAAGGTATCTAGCACGAGTGACACAAGCGTGGTAGTGGTCGACGATGACGACATCGTGATACCACAGGTATCGCTGGCGAAGCGGCCTCGAGAGGGCGAGGCAGGCACAGAGGCGGAGCCAAAAAAGGCCAAGGTGTGAGCATCATTATTTTCATTCCAATCAACGCCACCTCTGACCCCACAGAGATTGATGAATGAGAGAAAAAAAAGAAAAAAAAAAAGAAAGAAAAAAGAAATAAAAAAGCTGGGTTGAAACGATGGTGATTTAAAACCGAAAACATTTGGAAAATATGGAAAAAAGAAATGGAAATTTGGAAATAGCCTGCCAAAAAAAGTAGCTTGACAGGGGGTGTCTGAGCGGCCGCGGGTATTACTTTGTTCTTATTCGCTCACTGTGGCAGCTTCTTGCCACAGCCTACAAGAGGAGAGGACTGCGAAGAATGCCTGGATTTGCGGTGTGGAATTGGATTGAGTTGAAATTCTCCAAAGAGCAAATAAAGCTCTCTTTTTTTCTCTCTTTCAATCCTATCAAGTTTTATAAAAAAAAAATAAAGGAGAGTAAGAAATGGCGGAGGCGTTTGACAATTTCTTCTTTACGTCGAACCTGTCGGACCACACCTGTCCAGGGCTTCCCTTCAAGTGCACGCATCCAAGTGCTTGTGGACGCGACAAGTCGAATGGCGAGCGTTATTGCTGTAGTGAAGGAAATGTATGCTGGCGGGGCTCGTCCCCATGCAAAACGGATGGCAGCACGCTGGATTGCGGGACGGGTAAGACAAAATGGTGCTGTCTAGATGGCAAGGAAAGCTGTACCGAGACCAAGGGTCAGGTCAATGTTTGCTGGTCCAACACGCACGATATCCTGACCAACATCTCGTCGAAAGTGCTCGAAGACACCTACTCATCGCTCAGTGAAGCCCATCCGTCGCAGACGTCGTGGATCTTTGACCCTTTATCGCTTATTGCCGAGACGGCGACGACGAAGCCAACGGCAAAAAAGACAACTTCAGCCAAGAAAACAACTGCTAAACACACCGGAAACGTCTCTTCGACGCCTAGCGCCAGTCCATCGGAAACCGGCGTGTCATCCGGAGCAAGTGTGGTGCCGTCGGCTGCACCAGCCACAGCCTCGCACGGCCTCTCTAGCGGTGCTATTGCAGGTATCGTAGTGGGCGTGCTTGCCGTTTTGGCAGCCACAGTCGTGGCGTACCTCTGGTACCGTCGGTGGCAGCGTCAGAAGCGAAAACGGATGATGTATTCTGACAAGAATGGGCACATGCTGTCGCCGACAATGGGGGCGGCGCCATTGGAAATGTTCCCGCGGAATAGCATGTCTTCGCAGCACCCGTCGGAGCTGCATGCAGTGCCGTCAACGCCCATGGTGGCCCAGGAGCTCCCCGGAAGCATCGTTCCGCCTCCCCCACCACAGACGACAACGAGTGAGCTGTCTGTTGGCGAGTACCGTGTACCCTTTTCTGCCGAGGAGGTGGGCACGCCATCACCTGTGGGAACACATTCAACGTCACCGCCTCTTCACACGCCGTCGCCACTGCGAGCGCCAATGACTCGGACGCCATCTCCATAGCTTTTTTCTTCTTTCAACTTTTTTATTCACATGACTTTTTTTACTACATATTTCTTGTATTTAGTTGAGGATAACCTTTAAATAATTTTTTTACAGCAAACAAAAAAGCGCCATGGAGCAGTCCAAGTTGTCTTTTCGCATCAGTAAATCGACGGGCGTCGACGATGGCCGGAAGGGCAAAGTATCGACGCCATTGGAAAAGAACTCTGTCCAGAGGTACTACGAAACGCTAAAAGGCCCGCGTGTGCACCAGGAAGATTTGCCTATAGAGGAGAGGATTCTGCGGCATTTTGATGCGGATTCGAGATTTGGGCCGTGTATCGGCATCGGCCGGACCGCTCGATGGCAGCGAGCACAACGGCTGGGGTTATCGCCGCCGGCAGAGGTGCTTATGATTTTACAGGAGAAGGGACACTATGAAATATCTTCATTTGATGCTATTTTAAAGTGAATCTTTTTTAAAAAAGCTATGCGTTTTTCATGACCTTGAGAAGCGGGGCGATGCGGGACTTTCGACTGAGGCCTACACGGTAGCGACCTTGGGCAGCCAACATGGAAGGAGCTGTTGGCTGTGCCTTTTTTGGGTCTTCTTTTGGCTGGGGTACCTGCTCAGACTTTTGTTCCTGCTCCTGCTCCAGCTCCAGCTTTGGCTGTAACTCCTGCTCCTCTGGTTTTAGTTCTGGCTCTGGTCCAGGCTCCTTCTTTGGCTCCTGCTCTGCTTTGGGCTCTTCTTTTTTGTCATTCAAGCCATTTTTTTGCTTCTTTCCCTTTTTTGCGTTAGCCTCTTCTGCTTTTCGCTTCGTCTTGCGCTTTGCCAATACGCGTGGCTTGCATGTGGTGCATTCATGAATAAAATCATCCCTCATGGCCTCCTCTGCATTGTCTGGATAATAACACGAAATGTGCTGCCACGACTGGCACTTTTCACAGTAAATCGTGTCGTCTGTATCTTCCTTGGACGCACAAACACACCGAATCTCCCCATCCTCCTCGGGAACAAGCACCACCATGGCTCCCGGGGACGGTAATGATACATCCGACTCCGAGTCGCTAACATGGTCAATTTCAAGCACGGGCGTCGGATACGCAATCGTGCTCGCTGTGGCCGTCATGTCTGCTTCCTGCATGTTGTCCCCTGCATCTGCCAGGCGCGCCTGCTCGTCATACACTCGCTGGAAAAAGGACGGATCCGTCGACATTGTATCTTGCAGTGCAGGCTCCATCGCGCCTTCTCCCAATCTGACTCTTTTCTACCTTTTTCCCTTCTCGTTCTACATGGTAGAGAAGCCTTCTCGAGCAAGGACGGCCGAAACGCACTTTCTGAATGGGGAAGCCAAAACCACGTGACCTGACAGGCGGTGAAAGTTACTTGTCTCGGAAGGAAAGACTTGTTGGAGAATGGCGCGCAGGCTCCTCCCCTTTTCGACACCGAGGTTCATATCGACGCAGAGATTGACAATGCCAGCGCCTTCCGACAAGCGACCAGTTGTAATCTCGGGCCCCTCGGGCGTCGGCAAGGGCACGCTCTATGGACTGTTGATGAAGAACCACCCCGATCAGTTTTGTCTCTGTGCGTTTTTATGCCCTCCCCCTTTTTATCATTTTTGCTTTTTACTATTTATCCTCAATGTGCTAACGAGAATAGCGGTGTCGCATACGACGCGTGGGCCTCGCAATGGCGAGGTGCCGGGTGTGCACTATCACTTTATCACAGAGGATGAGTTCAAGGCCAAGATTGCCAACGGCGACTTCCTCGAGCATGCCCAGTTTGGCAGCAACTTTTATGGGACCAGCAAGGAAACCATTGAGCAAATGACCAACTCGGGCAGGGTCGTCATTCTCGACATTGAAATGGAAGGTATCAAGCAAATACAGAATGCGCAGCTGGACGCACGGTACGTATTCATTCAGCCACCGAAAATGGAGGACCTGGAAAAGCGACTGCGTGGCCGGCAGACGGAGACAGAGGCGTCCATCCAGAAGCGGCTGGCGCAGGCCGAGAAGGAGATGGCGTATAGCAAGACGCCCGGCGTCCACAACGTCATTATCGTGAATGACAACTTGGAGACGGCCTACCAGGAACTCGAGAAGTACGTATATGGAAGGAGTGTACCAGCGGAGCTTTCCTCGTCATGATGGGGTTCAGACGGCATTGGATACATTGAATACAGTTTCTTTTTTGGGGAGGTACGGACAATTATATAATCGGCTGGGAGCCGGCTTCTCTGTAAAAAAGCAGACGTCGGTCTGCGCCTGCCGCGCAGAAGCTTTCCGTGTCGGCGCCAAGCCGTTGTGAGCTAGGCGGTAACCATTTTGCCGCCCAAATCGCAGACATGTCGGCTTCACCGCCCGTAGCGACGCACTCGGCGTCGTCGACGTTCCAGACACGCACACGCCCATCCATGTAGCCAGCGAGGAGATATTCGCCCGACGCAGAAAAATCGAGCGAGAGAACCCAGGGGGCATCGCCGTGGCCAGCCTCCTTGTCTGGGGGGACAAGGGCGCCTATTGGTTCACCGTGGCCCATGTCGTAGAGGGCGATGGAGCCGGCATCGCCAGCAGCAGCCAGACGTTTGCCGAGGGGGGAGAAGGCGACGGCGCGGATGGGACGGGCGAGGCCGGGGAGGGAGTATTTGAGGCGTTGTTCGTCGTTGTCAAAGACGTGGACAGCGCCATTCTGGTGGCCGGCAGCAGTGAAGCGACCGTCCGGGCTGAGGGCGACGGAGAGGGCAAAGCTGGCCGTGGCCTGGTTGTGGGCGCTGTAGACGAGCAGACGGCGGTTGTCGGAAAGGTCCCATACACCCACACGGCCATCGTGGGTGGAATATGCGAGGAATTGCTCGTCTTGGCTAAGGGCCAGGGCCCAGGCATCGCCCTTTTTGCCGTCGTCGCCGAGCTCGGCAGGCGTGATGGTGGCCTGGGGGAGCCAGTCGCCAGCGTCATGGCGGCGCCAGACCTTGATTTCGCCGCCAAAACCAGCAGAGCAGAGCACGCGACCAGGGCCACTGGACGCTGTGGCGAGATGGTGGCACCCCAGGGCGTGTGCACGGTCTAGCGACTGGGCGATGGCATAGTCGGAGGCAGCGGTGCCGTGTACGCGCAGCGTGGCGCCGCCAGAGGCCGAAATGACGGCGCTGGACGTCGTGGCGAGGGCAAAAATGCCGGTTTCGTGGGCTGTTGTTAGGACATGGATTGTGCATTGTTCTGGCGACGAACCGTTGTCAATGGCCTTGGCGACGTAGTACTGTTTCGACTGGGCATTAGCCGTGCACATGCAACGCCGAAGAGCAGCCTACCATGGTCTATCGCCTGTCAGAGCCTGGCCTCAGTAGTGCGTCTGCTTGGATGCGGGAGGAGGTCACGTGTTATGAGTTATGCATTCACAATTTTATTATTTTCTGAGCATATTTTGGAGGGCTGTGTGTGAGCAGGAGCGACGGGAAAAGGAGGAAGGCGCGTACATTGCATGCAGTAGGGACACATGTAGTGCATCCGCTTGGTGCGGCCGCAGGCAGGGCACTTGCAGAGCGAGTTGACGTCCTGCAGGGCCTTGCCGGCCATTTGGCGGTGGCGCTTCTTCATGTGCGACGTCTTTTTCTTGGGCACAGCGCGCAGCAGGCCGTCCCAGAGGCCGTCTAGGAGAGACGGGAGGCTGGGGAGGCCGGCGGGCACGGCGGGGGCTAGGAGGCCGCGCAGCAGCGGCAGCAGCGACAGCGGCGCAAGGGCAGACATGGTGAAGAAAAAGCAGCAGGCAGTGATAAGTCAGCAGAGAGGCCGAGCAGATGAGTCAGCTGGGCGTTGATAAGTCAGCTGGACAGATGCGTACATAGCTTGGGCGTTGATGAGTCAGCCCC
Organism: Chrysosphaeria jannelii; assembly: GCA_020002325.1. NCBI lineage: Eukaryota > Fungi > Ascomycota > Sordariomycetes > Ophiostomatales > Ophiostomataceae > Chrysosphaeria > Chrysosphaeria jannelii. The sequence goes on from JAGKRY010000089.1 coordinate 58,646, forward strand.
CTTTTTGTTGCCCCTTTTGGGTTGACCTGCCAACGCGGACAAAGGTGCAGACATCGCTCCCGCCCGCTCTCTCGACTCACAACAATGGCGTCCATGCCCGCCGCGTCGGTCTTCCCCAAGAGCCATGTCGGTTTCGACAGCATCACTTCGCAGATCGAGCGCAAGCTGCTCAAGCGCGGCTTCCAATTCAACGTCATCTGCGTCGGTACGTTCACGACGCGTCTTTTCCGGGCACTGCTAACCACAACTAGGCCAGACGGGGCTCGGCAAGTCGACGCTCATCAACACCATCTTCGCATCGCATCTGATGGACTCTAAGGGCCGTCTGACGCCAGAGGAAAAGGTGCGCTCCACCACGGAAATCTGCGCCGTCTCGCACATTATCGAGGAAAACGGCGTGCGTCTGCGGCTCAACATTGTCGACACGCCCGGCTACGGCGACCTGGTCAACAACGACCGCTGCTGGGACCCCATTGTCAAATACATCAAGGACCAGCACTCGGCGTACCTGCGCAAGGAACTGACGGCGCAGCGCGACCGCTACATCCAGGACACGCGCATCCACTGCTGTCTGTTCTTCATCCAGCCGTCGGGCCACTCGCTCAAGCCCATCGACATTGTCGTCCTCAAGAAGCTCTCGGACGTCGTCAACGTCGTGCCTGTCATTGCCAAGGCCGATTCGCTGACGCTGGAGGAGCGCCAGGAGTTCAAGGCCCGCATCAAGGAGGAGTTTGCCTTTCACAACCTCAAGATGTTCCCCTACGACAACGACGAGTTCGACGACGAGGAGCGCGCCATCAACAGCCGCATCAAGGTGAGTCTCCCATGTGCACAAGTGTGCACGTTTATCCGTGCATAAGTGTGCTTGTGCATGCACTATTATTCATGCATAAGTGTGCTTGTGCACCGCTATTGTCCATGCAACTAACCGCAGGCACGTGTCCCCTTTGCCGTCGTCGGCTCCGAGCGTCTCATGCAGGTCGCCGACCAGATGGTCCCCGCCCGCCAGAACCGCTGGGGCATCATCAACGTCGAGGACGAAGAGCACTGCGAGTTTGTGCATCTGCGCGACTTCTTGCTGCGCACCCACCTCCAGGACCTTATTGAGACCACGTCACAGATCCACTACGAGACCTTCCGTGCCAAGCAGCTGCTAGCGCTCAAGGAGAACAGCGCCCAGGGCGCCGCCGGCCACGGCAGTCGGCCCATTAGTCCCGCCGCCGACCGCGAGGCCAGCCGCGGCAGCCAGCGCGTCACCGTCAACGGCTACTAGTCCTTTTATCGTTTTATCGTGTCATTATTAATCCTATCGTTACTTGCATTCACCATATTATACATTAAAGCGGGCGCACTACTCCACCTCCTCGATACCTTTATGTCTTTGCTGTTGCACAGAGAGTCCTGCCAGCCGTGGGAGTGCCTCCTCGGTGCCGGGCAGGCCTAACGACGGCCCCAAGCTTTCTACGCCAATCTGCTCTGTTATTTCCGCACGAAGGGCATCGGAGAGCAGCTCTATAGTGTCCTTTGCGTGTTGCGTGACGAGTGCATCTGAATCCGACGACGCCACGTACCGTAGCACCCGTAGCATCTCCGTACGGCTCTCTTGCGCCAGGCCAAACCCTAGCCGTCTCCGTTCTCTCCTTGCTTCGGCGAGTGTCTTGACAAATGTAAAAATAAGGAGCACTGCTGACCGTCTCACAATGGTTTTGCTCGCCTCTGGCTCCAGCGCAAGTGTAAATAGGGCCGTGTCCACGGCGTCTGACGCCACGGAAGCCCCTATCCCGGCGATCTGCACCGTCATTGCCATCGCTAGGATGGACAGGGCTGACGACCGGATCCGTGCATCCTCCAC
>JAGKRY010000090.1:0-85535 GCA_020002325.1 Chrysosphaeria jannelii
ATTTTATATGCGGCAGCCGCTCTTTCGTCGATATGGCGGCGGAATGTCAGCTTGCGGTCCAACCAGACACCGAGCCATCTCACAGCTCGTCTGTTGTCCTGTGTAGGAAGCGGGGTGGCCCGAATCGTCAGGCCGCGTGCAGAAAGGTCTGGGTTGTCGTCTCCTCGGCTGCGGGTGAAGTGTATCAGTTCAAACTTCTCCGGAGCGAAGCTGACTTTGTTGGCATCGCCCCAGTCAAGTAACTCCTCCAGTTCGATCGAAAGAAGGCGCACGTTCTCTTCGAGAGAGCGAGAGACAACAACAGATCCCAGGTCATCGGCGTAATTGTATCGCCGTGCTGGGCGGCGGCGGACCAAGTCGGCAATGTACAGTGCGTACAAGACAGGGGAGAGTGGGGAGCCCTGCGGGATGCCACAGGACACTGGGCGAAATCCCGTGCGGGTGCCCTCCATGCGGACTCGGATCCGGCGCTCACAGAGAAAGCTCTGGACAAATAATAAAAGTGTCTTTGGCCAGCCATCCGATCGCATACGGGCGAGCAGCCTGTTCGGAAGCACGGCGTCAAAGGCGCCTTGGACATCGGCTGTCAGGAGGGAAACCACCCGACCCTCAGCCAAGGCTGACTCGGCATCGTGTAAGAAGGAGGCAGCCAAGTCAGTGGCAGAGCGGCCAGGGATGGCACCTGCCTGCAAAGGAGAGATGACGGAGTGTCGCACGGCGGCAAAGGAGATCAGGCTAGGAGGTAGGCAAGACGTCATAATGGCGCAGTGAAATATGCTACATCATCGTCTTATATCCGGTAGACTTGCAGAAGAATTATTTCCCCCTATGGCCGCCGTAATACGTTTTAGGTAGAAGAGTAAGACGTGGCAGTGGTGGAGAGAAAGCCGGCTACAGTCATACATATTCCTAGTAAAAGTGCATAAAGGAGACAGATTTCCTCTTCACCATCACCTTTTTTCTACACACCTTGAAAAATGGATAAAAATGGAAACCTGACCTCCTGGCTTCAGAGTCTGCCAGAGAAAGATGCCAATGCTGTGATGGACTATCTCCAACTTCCTCATAGTTCTCTTGATAGCATGTCACCGTATCTCGAGCCCTCTCGCCTAGAATACGAGAGTCTACACGGCGTGGCACGTCTTTCTTGGAGCGACTTTCGGTATTTTAAGCATTACTCTGACAAGTATCATAAAGCGCTAAGCGGCATCCACGAAAGGGTGGTAGATCTCCGCAAAAGGCTTGATGCTATAAAAGCAACTGTTGATGGTTTTATAGACTACGTCACGAAGGAGAATGCTGCGCGTATGGTGAATAAAACAAAGATACCAGGCGCTCCTTTGCCACCGTTGACGGCCAATTCAACAAGAATGGATGCCCTTCAAAACGTTTTGAACACAGCCGTAATCGTTTATTTCGACAATTCCGGCAGTAAAAAAGTAAAGCCACCCATTGATAATAGAATATCCCAAGATATGACGTTGTTGCAATTAGACATGAAATCATTTTTAGATAGTCTGGTGGAATTTTCAAAAAGAGAGGATATTACACCGGTCAAAAACGCAGTCGTGTCAAAACTTTCCATGGTTAAGCAGAATGTGGGAAGCCTGAAAACCTTTAACAAGCCTTTTCTTCAAAAATCTACCTCCATCCAAAGTTACAAGGATCTTCTATGGGCCATGAAATCGGTGGATGCTTTAATGGAAAAACTTGACTCTTTTGAACTGGAATATAACACCTACGAAACAGGAAGAGCACAAATTGATAAGCTCAGACAACTCAGCGAGTGGGACTACGAAACCGTCTATCTCCTCTATACTGTTTCGTATACAAAGTGGCATGCTATTCAGGCATTCTCTGCCTTATCTTCAGAAATGCAGAAGGCTTCTTTTACAATCGAAAGGGAACATATTCAAAACATTTTTGCTGTTTTTAGAGACAGCAGAATCGGCTACCACGCCACAGAATTAAATGCATTTAAAAATGAGTTACAAAAGCACGCACAATCTATGCGGATACTCAACTTCATATCTTGGCGCAAGTCCTTTGTGTTTTCTGGCACTGATTTTGAAGAAGCTACGAAGAATATGAAGCGTCTTGTTTCTATCGGTATAACAATCGACGAAGACAGCGATGCGATGACCAGATCCCTCACGGCCCTCATCAAGCAAAATAAGGGTCTCCAGCAACTTGATATTGCCTGTGATGATCAGAAAACATCTATGACGGCTCTCTGTGATGCTATTGTGAAGAATTGCCAGCAGCTCAAAGTTTTTACTGTTTCGGGCAGGGCATTCCGTATTGGTGATGTGGAAATGGTGGTGAACAATTGTCGCCAGCTTACCAAGGTTGGGTATGAATGTAAGAAAAGTGATGACGTAAAAGGCCTTGGGAGGGCCATTTATAGACAAGGCATCAAGGACGTTGTCATTTTTTCTGGATCAGCCGACGAGACAACAGAGTTCCTCAGCTACATTGGCCGCGGCACCTCTCCAACAAGCTCAAAAAACGGGAAAAATATGGCTCTCAAAACGCTAGAACTTTCGTTTAATATAATTTGCGACACAGACCTTGCCGTCGTCAAGGGATGCCTCCCTGCATTGGAGTTCCTTGGCCTTTCACACTGTCATCAATTGGAGAACATCTGCGACACCTTGGAATCATTTAAAAACCTCAAGGCCGTCAACACGGAAAGTGCCAAGAACATTCAACACACTGCCACCATCAAAAACTCTTATAATATGAAAAAATATTTCCGACGGCCATTATTTATGGAGCTTGCAGACCTCTTGCGTTTGTTATAGTTGTAGATAGATGTCGTCATTGTGGGTCAATTCGCCTCCAATGACGCAATAAAAAATTGTATGGCATAAAATATAATCTGCGGAAGGCCATGCCGTCTCCGTTCCCGCCCTCGCCGTCTCTCCCCGGGAACGGCTATATTGTCACGGCACGGACGCCCCATGGTGATCCCTGCATAGAAGCCCTTTCCTACCAATATCCCCTCAAATTAATGACGCCGACATCGGGGTCCAGTTCGAATGATCAAAAGAAAAGTAATCTCGTCTTTCTCCTCTCCTACGGCGGCGGCCTCGTCGCCGGCGACCACATTGACCTCACCATCCACGTCCAAAAGGACTCGCGTCTGTCCCTCGCCACCCAGGGCACGACAAAGGTCTTTAAACAAGGCCAAGACGCTCGTCTGACGCTGCAGGTGCTGACGGCCTCACTGGCCCATGGCGGAGCCCTCTGTCTCCTCCCCGACCCGGTCCAGCCCTTCCGCGGCAGCGCTTACGAGCAGATACAAACCGTCATCATGGCAGAAGGGTCCTCGCTCTGCCTGCTCGACTGGGTCACGCAAGGCAGAGCGGCCCTCGGCGAAGATTGGAGCTTTGCCACATGGTCCGGCCGGAACGAGATTTGGACCGAGGACCGACAACGGCTCGTTCTCCGAGACGCCGTCTCACTCAGCACAGGTCTCCCGGAATCCATGTATGGGCTCGCCGTAACGGGCACACTGATTCTACGAGGCCCGTTAATGGCATCACTGGGCGCTTTTTTCCTGCAGGAATGGACCCAAATGCCGAGATTGGGCGAGAAACGATGGGGGGACGAGGCGGCCACGGATGCACCCTCGGGATGGCCAGCATCAAGGCACGCCCTCGAAAAGGAACATGGTGTCTTGTGGTCTGTGGCCTCGATACGGACCTGCACAGTAGTCAAGCTGGGCGCCAAAAGCGTACAAGGCGCCCGGCTCTGGCTGGGCCAGATGCTCGTCCGGGAACAGAGCATTGCCAACCATTTCGGCCACGAGGCCCTGCAATGTATTGTATAGCATGTCATTATGAAACCCAAAAATTGTATATACCATTAAAACTGTAAAGATAACATGATCATAAAAAGATGAACGCCTCTTTTTTTACTCCAACGTCATGCATTATACCACACGTCCAAAATGCCATTGCCAATGCAAAGAAAAAAATATGCAAAGAAGGAAAAAAAAAGAGAGAAGGAAAGGGAAAAAAGAACTTAAAGACTTAGGATCTCCGTCCCCAAAACAGCAGACGCCTTTTGCGGTGTCCCATACCCCTTGAGCCCCACTGGCTCTTCTTCCATCAGCTCTGATGGATCCAATGCCTCTGCATGGGCCACGGACGGTTCTGCCACGGCGGCAGGCACCCGTTTCTTCTTGGTATTGACCTGCTCCGGCTTGGGCTCCATGGACCGCATCTCTAGAGCTGGACGCACGGGCGACTTGGCCCGTTGGAAAGCCTGCAGAGGCAGCATAGGCCCTGTTGGGCGAGGGACACTCAACAGGGACGCATCAGAGGCACTGGCAGGAGGGACGGTGGGGAAGTAGGGCACCGCCGAAGGCTCAGACGCAGGCGTCTTTTCGTTGGCGTCAAGACCGAGGGACTCGACGTATTTGGCCGAGCGATGCTGTGTCTTTTGGGTGCAGTTCTTGTCCACAATGGGCTCCACCATGACGTTTTGGCGGTTGATGGTGATGATAGAGTTGTTGGGCACGTTGACCCAGCTCTCGCGCTCAAAAGTGAGCGGCTCGCTGGCCACAATGACCACGTCCGAGTCACGGTCCTTGCGCACCATGTGGTAGTCCTCTGGCTGGCCTGGCTCGGCCATGTTGACCCAGTCGCTGCCAGAAGAGTAGTAGAGACTGGCAGCATTGTCGGTACGGCTGTTGATGTAGCGTGTGCAGATGACCGTCTTTCCATCGGTCAAAAAGAGGTTCAGCAGACTGCGTCGGTCGAGCTTCTCGCGCTCGACCACGTCGTCGGGGACATCGTTGACGAGCTTATTGAGCGTAGAGATGGCGTCGAGCACGGCCTGGCGCAGCACGCTCGGCTTGAGCTGCTTTTGTGGGTTGCTTTGGAACCCAGGGTCGAGTTTGTTGAGGGCGTTCAGCACATAGGCAAAGATCATCTCGCTGTCGCTGGTGCCCTCGACAATGCTGAACCACTCATCCTCCAGCAGCCCAATCAAGCGCCGTTTTACATGCGACCAGCAGGCCACGCCCCCATTGTGCATAAACATGACGCTTCCATAGGAAAACGGGTGGCAGTTGGTCTCGCTGAGGGCGCCGTCCGTGGCTGCCCGGACATGGCCAAAAATGAGGTTCGACTCGGTGTTCTTGGAGATGCGCTGCACGTTCTGGCAGTTCCAGATGGGCACAATCGACTTGAAGATGCACGGCGTTTTGATCGACGACGACACTGGATAAAAGCCCACGCCGTAGCCGTCTGCGTTGGTGACGCCCCTTCGGCGGTCGAGACGCATCCGCGAGTCATACGACTGTCTGAAAATCGAGTGTGCGGGCTCTGTAACCACCCTCGAGAGGAGGGTTTTCTTGTCTTCCCCCCCTACATAGACCTGCATCTCGTCAGTATTTTGTCTTTCTGGCCGTCCATTCTGTGCTGGAGACGTACTAGTAATCGACACATGTTGGCAGGCGGTTTGGTTGCAAAAGGTGGATGTGTTTTAGGAACGCTGCTGTAGGAGTCGAGAGATATAAAGGGACGGTCGGCTGCTTAGCGGCTGTCATACAAGGCACGCGTTATGCTGAAAGTGGGCCCTATGACTGTCACCAATTCGTCTCTTATTCGACTCTTACACATCTAGTACCTGGGAAGGTACCGCTGCAAGTGGCATTATGTCAGAGGCGACACTCCATCCGACTGGCTCTCACAATGCCTACAACGCCGGATAAGCAGGCGTTGAGCGCCTTGCCTTGTTTTGCTGGATGCTGATTATTTTTCTTTATTTTTTTTTACTTTTGCTTTCGAAACGACCCTGTCAGACGCAATGGCGCGATGGTAGCCTGGTCCCTGCCACCTTCTTCCAACGTCCTCTCCGAGTGTGCATAAAATGCATAATTGCGCACAAGTCTTCCACACGTCTTCGATCGGACGTACCCAGCGTCGCACCAATCAAGGCCCACAAAGCCCCGCCTTGCATCCAATCACAAGGGTTTTATCCGTTCCCCAAAAAAAATATTTTCCCATCGTCAACGCAGCTGACGTCCATCCTCTCCGAGTTTTCGTAGCCGCCACCGCTTGCGTTATTTGTTTATTTTTTGTCTTTTTGATCCGTAAAGGACGGGTGGATTGCGCAGATTCTTATTCTTTTGCTGCTCTTTTTCTTGGTAGCATTCGGGACATTGATCGGGTGAGATTATCCAGTCGCCCGCAGACACTCGCACAAACTGGTCTCAGGGTCTCAGACAAAAAACATGTGTGGTGTATCTGCTCTCGTGGTGAGTAGACCATGCCTTGTCCTTGCACAGACTGACCGGTAGCTTGGCGACGGTAACGCCACAACGGCCGCCGCAGAGCTCTTTGAATCGCTCTTTTACCTGCAACATGTGAGTCTCCTTCTCCTTCGTCTTCGTTCCTCTGCTTATGCCAGCGCGGACAAGATGCCTCGGGCATTGCCGTCAGCCAGGGCGGCCGTGTCTACCAGTGCAAGGGCCTCGGCATGGCCAGCAAAGTCTTTGACGAAGGCAAACGCGTGACGCCGGATGCCCTGCCCGGATCCATGGGTATAGCCCATGTTCGCTACCCCACAGCCGGCACATCGTCGCCCGCCGAGGCCCAGCCCTTCTTTGTCAACTCGCCCTACGGCCTGTCCATGGGCGTCAACGGAAACCTGACCAATGCCACAGAACTGCGACAATTCCTCGACATCGTAGCCCGTCGCCACGTCAATACCGACTCGGACTCGGAGCTTCTGCTCAATGTCTTTGCCCATGCCCTCGGCGAGCTTGGGAAGCACCGTGCCAATGTCGACGACGTCTTTGCCTCCTTGAAGGAGGTGTACCAACGCTGCCACGGCGCGTATGCCTGCACGGCCATGCTCGCCGGGTTCGGCATTCTCGCCTTCCGTGACCAGAACGGCATCCGGCCGCTGTGTCTCGGAAGCCGGCCATCAGAAACGGTCGAGGGCGCCAAGGACTATTTCTTTGCGTCCGAGTCGGTGGCACTGTCCCAGCTGGGCTTCCGTGACATTGTCGACGTCCTGCCGGGCCAGGCTGTTTTTATCCAAAAGGGGGGCGTCCCTGCCTTCAAGCAGGTCGTGCCGGCGGCATCCTACACGCCCGATCTCTTTGAATACCTATACTTTTCGCGGCCTGACGTGCTCATGGATGGCATTTCCGTGCACCGAAGCCGCCAGAACATGGGCTCGAAGCTTGCCCAGCGGATGCGAAAAGAGCTCGGCGACGCGGGCATTCGCGAGATTGACGTGGTCATCCCCATCCCCGAGACGGGCAACACGGCAGCTGCCGCGCTGGCATTGGAGCTGTCGAAGCCGCTGTCGAATGCCTTTGTCAAGAACCGCTACATTTACCGCACATTTATCCTGCCCGGCCAAAAGGCCCGACAGAAGAGCGTCCGGCGGAAGCTGTCGCCCATTGCGTCCGAGTTCCGCGGCAAGGTGGTGTGTCTCGTGGACGACAGCATTGTGCGGGGCACGACGTCGCGCGAGATTGTGCAAATGGTCAAGGAGTGCGACGCCAAGAAGATTATCCTTGTGTCATGCAGCCCCGAGGTGATGCACCCACACGTGGTACGTTTTACGTTTACTTTTACGCTCCATCTTTACTCTTTTCTCTTTACTCTCTACTGCATGCTAACAGCCAGCACGGCATTGACTTGGCGGATCCGGCGCAATTGCTGGCGCACAACCGCTCGCTGGACGCCATGACGGAGCTGATCCAGTGCGACGTGCTGCTTTTCCAGACGCTCCAGGACCTCAAGGACGCCTGTCTCGAGGCTGCCGACGCGTCGTGCGCCGTCACCGACTTTGAAGCCGGCGTCTTCAACGGCTGCTACTGCACCCCCGTACCCGACGACTACTTTTCGCATCTCCACATTCTCCACCAGGTGGGTGCGGATGGAAAGAAACGCAAGTTGGCGCCTGCCGAACTGATTGTCGAGTCGGCGCAGAGTGTGGGCCACAAGAAGCCACCAGCAGGACCCACCTTCTCCGACCGGCCCAAGGGTGTCGAGGCGCAAGAGGACATTAGCATCCACAACCATGCCACTGTTGTGTAGAATAAAACTGTATATAAAAAGAGTGAAAAAAAAAAAAAAAAACTAAAAGAGCCCCCATTTGGCCTTGCCCTTGTCGCGAGTCCGTCGTGGCTTGTCCTGGCCGTCGAGCTGGCGGATGCTCTCCATCTTGTCGAGGACCAGCTCCAGCAGCTCCTTGCGGCGAATCACGTCCAGATGCCGCCGAATCTTGGGGTCCTCCTTGGCAAACCGCTCCACCTCGTCCTGCGGCAAGTGCCGCCCCAGCCGGTTGTCCAGCTCCCGCGGGAAGTTGTAGTAAAACTCAGACAGCAGCTCCACATTGAGGAAAAGCACCGCCGTGCTCGCCAGCTTGCTCGCCACGGCATCGAGAAAGACCTCGGGACAGTAGTACTTGTTGTCCATGCCCCGGCACTGCTTGCTCTTGGCCGCCATCAGCCGCATCTGCAATATGTCGGCCCGGTCCCGTAAAAACACCGCCTCCCGTGCCCGCTGCAAGAGCGACGCACTGAACCCCCCCGCGCCGCTGTGTCCATCGCCGTCCACCTGCACATCGCCGCGTCGCGCCCGGTCCACAAAGTGCATCACCTCGCCCAGCTTGCGCCGTCCACCCGAGGCATTCTCGAGGCGCGACAGCGCATCCTTGCAGGCAGCCAGCTCGTCCTTGAGCAGCTGCGCCGACCGCTCGCGCGAAGCATCCCATTCCCGGACCTCGAGGTCAATGTCGTACTTGTACGGCTTGATGCAGTTCTCCACCTGGTCGCTCGTGCTGTAGAAGCGGTCGCTGAGAATCGACGAGGCCGCATCGGCAATGGCCTGCTTCGCAAAGGGGTGGTGTGCAAAGTTGGACTGCGCCACCAGCCGTTCAATGCCCGCCTGGATATTGGAGGCTACCACTGTCGTGGCCATCCGTCCAATCCCCAGCTTGGTCAGCTGCGCCGTCGACGCATCCAGCTGACGATGCCAGTACAGCGAGTCTGGGTCCGCCGTCGGCAAGTCCGCGAGTGCATCCGGCTCGACAACGGCTGGCGCCAGGTCGTCAATCGGCTTGTTCCAGTACCGTTGGGCCAGCAGGTCGAGCACGCGCTGGTCCAGCTCGCCCTTGAGCAATGCATTCATCTGCGGCCGCCCAAACGACTCGGCATACGCCTTGAACGAGTGCTTGAACGCATCCAGGCTCTCGGCCAGGTACGACTCGGCCGACAGCGGCCGGTCGTTGTACTGCACCTTGAACTCGTACGTGGCCTCCTCCAGCTCCTGCCGAATGGCATCCGACGTCCCCTGGAGACTCGCCGACATCCTCTGCTCAAGGACAGTCATCAGCTTCTTGCGTAGCGTCGTCGTGCCCACTGCCACGTCGGCCGCCGCCCCGTACTCGGCCGGGTGTGCGCCAAAGAAGGACGCCTCGTTCTTGGTCACCAAGGCCCGCAAGTCGTCGCCGCTCGCCATTTTGTTGAGGAAAAGACCGCCCACCGACGACGGCACCCGCGAAACCACGCCGACATAGCCCAGCCGCAGGGGGTACTGCTTGTCCTGCAGAATGGACGCCCCCCGCCGGGCATCGACGAGATCCATCTTGGTGACGACGCCAATGGTGCGCTCGCCACGCGGATCCACCCTGCGGCTCGCACGCAGCGCTGCCGAGTTGGCCAGATCGACGTCGGCAGCGGAGATGGCGAGAATGACATTGGGGGGCTGGATGTACTTGTCGCAGAGATCCATAATTTTTTGCTTCAGCTCCACGGGCTGGTCGTGGCCGACGACCTGGATGTAGCCGGGCAGGTCAATGAGCGACAGGTCCGGCACGTTCCGCGAGTAGATGGACAGCTTGATGGGGTCGTCCGAGACACACTCACGCTCGGGAACCGCCATGTTGAGCTCCGTCAGCGTCCGCTGGATGGACGAAAAGTCGCCAATCTTGCGCAGCCCCAGGTCCGGGAACTCGCCATACTCGGCGGCGCTCTCGGGCGTGTTGACGAGCGTCAGCTCAATGGGTCGACGCGTCACCATGTTGGTGCCTTTGGGCAGGAACTCGTGGCCGACAATGGCCTCGAGCACCGACGACTTGCCGGACGACTGCGACCCGATGACGACAATGGACGGCAGCGTCAGCGTGCTCGACTGGCCGACGGTCTGCAGGATGTTGCGGATCTCAATCATCTTTTTCGTAAAGACCATGATCTGGTCGTCTCGGGCACTCTCCCGGCCTCTGCCCTCCTCGTCCTGGGCATAGTACGCGGCACCTGCCACGGCAGCCGCCACCGGCTCGCCGCCAGTGCCGCCAGGGCCGCCGGGACCCCCCTGACCGCTCTGGCCCCCCTGGTCGCTGCTCTGGCCGTGTCTTCCCGTCTGGCGGCCCCCGATGCTCTCGTGAATCTCTGCCAGCTTGTTCCAGAACGCAGACGCCTCCACCCGCTCCCTTGTGTTCTGCCACCCCTGCTGCGTCTGGCCGGCAATACCCTCGGCCACTGCCCACGCAGACCCGGCTGCCGACGCCACACTGTCCCGGGCCGACGTGTACACTTCGTGCACCGAATTGCCCACCTCTACACCGTTAACAACCGCCACAACAGCGTCACCTACGCACGGATGGCCTGGTACTGCACCCACGCCGCAGCGCCAATCATAATCCCGCCAAACATCGCCGGGATCCGCGCAAACTTGAGCACCAGCTTGGGCAGCAGCCTCGCAAACGACGCATTCCGCACAATCACGGCGTTGTGGTACCTGTTCACGGGCAGGCCCAGCCTCCGTGCTGTCCGCACCGCCTCCGCCCGCGACAGGCCCCCTGTCGGCAGCAGACGGCTCGCCCCGTGGATGCCCCGGCCCCCGCGAGGCTGTCCCACAACTCTTCGCAGCTGCAACAGCTGTCTGCCCAACATCTCGCTTCCCTTTGCTTGTCTTTGCTCGTTCCTTCGATACTGGGCTCCCGGCACAGTCTGTCTTTCTCTTCCTACGATTTCTCTGCCGGCAGCATCATCAAATCGGCACCGTCAACCTTTTCTCTGTTCTTTACTTTTCCTTTGCAGTACTTTAGGTACCCGCCGACCTTGCCTCTTGGCGTCCCCCCACTAGCGTCACGTGCCGTTTTATGCTTGCATCACATTTATTCCCTTTTTATTCAATACAGCGCCACCCGCACCATCCGGCACACCTCCCACCCAAGAAACAAGCCCACAAAAACATCTCCGTCCAGAAAAACAAGCATCCCAAATAGAAAAATGCAAACCATCGTCACATGTGCCGTCTGCGCCGTCATGCCCAGCGGAAAATCCACACCAAAGTAATCGCGTCCCCATACATCGTATACACCCTCCATCTTCACGCCATGCTGCAGCTGGGTCTGCATCTGCATTCTGCCCATCGACAGCCCCGTCGAATTGGCATATGCCTCAAGCACACTGTCGGAAAGTCCAGAAAGCCTGGCAAAGAGGGAATGTGGGTGCAGATAGAGAAAACTAGGAAGGGCCAGAGTTTAGAAGCGTGTCCATCATAGAATAAAAAAATGTGCCATGGGGAAGAGGGAGTAGAAAGGTAAAACGGTAAAAAGGTAAAAAGGATAAAGGGTAAAGGATAAAAGAAAAGGAAACGAAACATACCAAAGAGGATGCTGCCGTCCAAGGAAAACAGAAAAGAACGAAAAGAAAAAAAAGAGGAAAAGGGGGGCTGTGTGCACACTTTGATTGCTCTTACTCCTGAATCGCCTCGGAACTCGTCTGAGAAGCCATCCCCAATGCCGAGGCTGGGGTGGATAGTCCCATCGTCGTCGATGGAGAGTCCTCCTTCTTGCCAAACCATCCGCCCATCCAGCTGGATCGCTTGCTCGCTGGCGGACTCGCCGCCTCCATGTTTTGCTCCACCAACCGGAGCGGCCGCGGCTTTGTCCCCGTAAACGCAGTCTTTTCATAAAAGGGACGTGGGGGGCTGTTCCCAGCCTGCGTCGATATATCACTGGTCGTAACAATGCTGCGGCGATCCCCCGCCACAGACTCTCCAGAAACACTCGACGCTTCACTCCGCATCGTGCTGGCGTTCCCGTTCGTCCCGCCCATCACCGGCGACCGAGCGCTGGAAGAAGGCCCGCTGCCACCAACCCCGTTGGAGAACGCCCCCCCCAAGATTTTTGGGCTGCGCAAATTCGGCGACAAGGGGCCCTCGCTGCCGAGCTTGTACACGGCATTGACCACTTGAAAGTCCCCCGGCGCCCGCATCGACCGCCGGTTGCTTGCTGCACGGGAAATCGGAATCGACGGTGCCGTCTCGGGGTTTGACATGACCGACTCGGCAATGTACGACGCCGGACGGGGCCTGCTGACCGGGCTCGTCACCGACGGCGCATACGACGACGTGCCGCTCACACTGGCCGTCGGGCTGGATTGGCCGGTCCCAAAGGTCTTGGTCCTCTGGAAAATAGACTGCAGGACCGTTGGCTGCGACTGCTTGGGCGTGCGCTGCACGGGCTTGGGCGCAGACTCCTCGTCGGCCGCCGCCACGGCTGACGGCCTGCCATCCACCGACTTGTCCAGAATGTACTGATAGTCCTCATGGCCAAGAAGACGCTCGATAATCCTATTAATGTACAGCGTCAGGGCCTTGTTGTGTTCCTCCACCGTCTTCTTCTCTGCCTCCAGACGACGCAGCTTGGCATACATCTCGTTGGCTGACGTGTCTGTCTCCAGTCCCGTGCTGACGCCGGCATCCTCATCGTCGCTGTCGTTTCCATCCAGTTGGTCCAGCTCGTCGGCAAGACTGGACCCTCGGCCTTCCAGCGAATCGAGAGCATCCCGGTTCGACGACTTGGGCCTGCTGTGACCGTCGCTGCTCGAGCTACGGCCAAACTCGGACGGATCGAAGTCGCCCTTGAGCGTCATGTCCTTGAGGAGCAACTCGTAGCTCTCGTTATGCTCCATCAGCTTGGCAATGGTCTCCCGCGCCTCAATCAGCTGCGTCTCCAGCTTCTGCAAACGGCCGCCGCCCTCCTTCTCCGACTCGGTCAGCTTTACATGCACTTCTTCCAGCTCCAAACGCAGCGACTCAATCATCTTGTCCTTTTGCAGCAGGAGCTTTGAGTTGTTGCGTGAGTCGCTGCGGCTCATCGACGACGGCGCCACAAAGCTGCCATTGTCAATGCTGTTGCTGCTGCTCGTAATGGCTGTCTGTCAGTCTTGTCGTTGTGCATCCTTTCACTTTCACTCACAGTGCCGCGACGCCCGTACGTCGTCGTCGGCGTTGCGCTGGGCAAGGCTTGCCTTGAGACGCTGGATGGTCGTCTGCATGGCTTCGTTCCGGGCCCTTTCCTCTTCGAGTTCTTGGCTTATCGAAGACCGCTTGGCCTCCAGATTCGTCTTGAGCTGCTTCATGTCACGCACGAGCTTGTAGTTTTCCTTGGAAAGGGCCTCCATCCGTGCGTCGTTGGCAATGGCCTGGTCGTCTAGTCTTGCGCGGTCACTGTCCACCTCGTCAATCTTTACGCGGAGATGCTCGTTCTGCTTGTGGAGCACCACGTTCTGATCCTCGGCCTCCTTGAGCTGCTTTTTAATGCTCTCCAGCCGGGCCAGCGCCTCCGCCCGAGCGTCTTCCTCGGAATCGGCCGCGTCAATGCTGCCCGAGCTTGCCGAGCCTACCAAAAGTGACCGACGGCGGGTCTGCAGCGTTGACGAACGCACAGAACGAGTCCGCACAGAGGCCCCTGCCATGATATTGTCGGCATTTGTGGGCGTTGGCGTGCGAATTGACCGCGCTGAAGGCACCGGAGAGTCTCGGCCGCTCATGGACATGCTTTTGGACGCTGCTGCAGACATAAAAGCGCAGACAATTGCGTCAGAAAAGAGAAGCCTCTCAAGACAAGCGTGCTACAAGGGGGAACCGTGCACACTGTGTAGTCCCAGTGCAATGTCAGATTAATACATAAAGATGCACCGTTTTTGCACTTGATATTGTTGCAAAAAGGAAATGGTCCGCAATCGAAAGGGCAAAGAGACAGCGGGATACAGGAGGGATAGAATATATTTCGGTAGAAAGAACGGGAAAAAAAAGTAAAAGGCAGTGACAAAAACCAAGAGGGAGTCGTGCACTTAAGAGAAGAGGGGGATCATACCGTCTCGTGATTTACATACACGATACTTGGCATTTACAGAGGCCCATGCTGCGCTGGCTTTGCAGTCTCTGGCCACTAAAACAACAGCCGTCGGGGTCTGGAGGGACACCCCCGAGCGCTAAGCGGTCCCCTCCCCCTTTGGGCACTTGGGGATACATTGCGGGGTACGCTGGGAGCCCAGCAACCATCGACAGCGTGTGGGAACATTGCTAGTACCTCGCAGCATTACTTGGGGCAATGCCAGACGAGCGTCACCGCCAGATGCCACCGCCAGATGCCATGCGGGGGTTTTTTCGATTCTTTTACATTTAGTGGAGCGCGATGATGGCTGCAAAAATGCGAGGTGCATCATGGGCCCATGGAGACTACCGAAACACTGTTCTGTGCAGACATGCCCATGCTGTTTCATAAAAGACATGCACAATCTTGACAAATATTCAATTAACTTTTTCTTGTCTATTATCCCGCATTGCCATCCTCATTGTGAGCTGCACAAGTCTCATGGCGAAGTGCGAATGAATGCGACAGGATCGACATTGCTCATGGCGCAAGAGAACACTTACGCAGACTCGGTAAGAATGTCAGAGTCACCGGCATCAATGACAGCCATGGTGGAGCAGCGGAACATCTTACCACAGGCCGTTCCAAGCTCAATCTACAGCGTGTTAGTCATGTGTGCACCCTCCAAAGCCAACAAGTGACTTCTTCGCAGGGCAGGCCCAGACGCCGCATTCGCCGTACGAGACAAGTGCATTGTCTGGGCCGGGTACTTGGGAAGAGACACGAGCATACGTACGTTGTTGCCGGAGAAGTGGTGGACATTTGTCTTGGAAAGCATGGAGTAGTACTCGAGCTCAGACTTGCGGAGGGGGTTCGTGTTGCCCGCAATAATGACCAGCTTGGCCTTGCCGCTGCGGAGCGTCTTGAGCGTGCTCTTGTAGCCCAAGACCACCTTTCCGGACTTCATCACAAGCGCAAGACGCGAGTTGATGGAGTCGGCATTCCTAGCGGTTAGCATGCGTGTGTCGGCAGCGTTGGCATCGCGGCGTACTTCTTGCTCTTCTTGACGGGGGCCATTTTGCTGATGTCGATGTGTGGAACGGAGTCGAGTGCAAAGCGTCTTCACCCCAGTCTTTGGCCGTGTAAAAAATTCAGCGCCGGATTATCTATTTTGCAAAAGTGGGGGCATGATTTTCCGAGACAAGGCTAGAAAAGGGCACCGAAACCTAAGGA
The DNA here is from genome assembly GCA_020002325.1 of Chrysosphaeria jannelii. Classification (NCBI taxonomy): domain Eukaryota; kingdom Fungi; phylum Ascomycota; class Sordariomycetes; order Ophiostomatales; family Ophiostomataceae; genus Chrysosphaeria; species Chrysosphaeria jannelii. Next base: position 15,376 of record JAGKRY010000090.1, read on the forward strand.
CCCACTTTTGTCCACACCGTCTTACGGCATGGTACAGAAGGATCCAGCGAGGAATGGCAAGGCTGCGCTCGTCTGAGGGCGATTGGTAAGCACGTCTGGGTTGTTACAGCGGTTAGGCACACTATATATGCGCTAAAAGACCCCTCGTATTTTTCGCCTTTCAAATAAAAAAAAAACCATCTCGCATCGTTCCACTTTACAACCACCGTTTACAAAATCCGACAAAATGGCCCGTCGTCCCGCTCGTTGCTACCGCTACTGCAAGAACAAGGTATGTTTCAGACGATGGGGGGATGTTTTGCGAAAGGAAAGGGGGAGAAACCGCGAGAAGCAGGCAAAGGAATGGATGTGAAGGAAGAAGAGCCTTACAAATCTCGGCGCCGGCGTGCAGGCTGCAAAAAAAAAGCCGCAGACAACCCCCCATGCGCACTGGCGATGGCATGTGCTAATGACCGTAGCCTTACCCCAAGTCGCGGTTCAACCGTGGTGTCCCTGACCCAAAGATTCGCATCTTTGACCTGGGCCGCAAGCGTGCGACGGTCGATGACTTCCCTCTCTGCATCCACCTCGTGTCCAACGAGTACGAGCAGCTGAGCTCCGAGGCTCTGGAGGCTGCCCGTATCTGCGCCAACAAGTACCTCGTCAAGAACGCTGGTAAGGAGGGTTTCCACCTGCGTGTGCGTGCCCACCCCTTCCACGTTGTGCGCATCAACAAGATGTTGTCGTGTGCAGGTGCCGATCGTCTGCAGACGGGTATGCGTGGTGCCTGGGGCAAGCCTAACGGTTCGGTGGCCCGTGTCAACATTGGCCAGATCATCCTGAGTGTCCGCACTCGTGATGCCAGTATGTATCTTAGTGCAGAAGCGTTTTCGTGCTAACAACAGACCGTGCGATTGCCCTGGAGGCTCTGCGCCGCTCGCAGTACAAGTTCCCTGGCCGCCAAAAGATCATCGTCTCCAAGAACTGGGGTTTCACGCCTCTCCGTCGTGAGGAGTACCTTGAGAAGAAGGCTGCTGGCCGTGTCCGTGTTGACGGTGCCTACGTCCAGTTCCTGAAGAACAGCGGTAACCTGGAGAACAACATGAAGCGCTTCCCTGATGCTTTCAAGGCTACATCGGCATAAGCATTTGCATAGGAATTCATAATTGTTCTGTAGTACGGATGAGGTCAATAAAATGTTTTTTTTGTATTTTTAGCTCCCTTCTTGGAAATACGTCATTTCATCTCATTTGACGTTGTGCAGTCTTTTTTTTTCTTTCTTTTGATCTTTTGATGCTGATGTCGTCTCATTTCACCCGGAAGAGTCGTTGCTGAACCGTTTTTCCAGTCGTCCCAGTGGTACACTCATACATTCAGCCCCGGAGAGGTCCCTGTCAGCGTCATACAGGCAGTTACGTCACATGTCTCCTTTCTGAAGCAACAACTTCTTATCATCAGTGCCATCACTTTTTTTTGGCTCTTCTTTTCCATTGAGGCATTTAAAATTTTCAGTCAGGGTCTTTTTGCAAAAGAAAAAAAACCACTTTAATAAAAAAAAAAAAAGTAAACAAAAAAACAAAGAGAGATGGCCTTTCACCAGCCCACCCGGCAAGTACAGCCACTGGCAGTCGAAGCTCCCGAGGACAAACCTGAGCTGCTGGCGACATCGGCCACGCCACTGGAAACCTCGGGCACGTGGGTGCTTTTTTCGCCGGCAACAGATGCAAGGGCCCCGGCGTCACAGGCGTCTCGTCGCCGGCCCTCTCGGTCGAGCGTCGACGACAGCCATGCGTCGTCATTTGCCGTGTCGTGGCGTCCCACAGACCCGCAGGTGCACGACGGTTCTGTTCTGAGCGACGATGACGCAGAGCTCGACAGTCTCGACAGCCACTTGCCCGACTTTGGCGCCGTCCGCAGCCACACAATGCCCCAAAATGTGCCGCAGCCCATGGCAGCAACGACGACGACCATGAATCTGCCGACACACGACGGCCTCGGTGCTTTCCCGGAGGGCAACGTAGAGGGCTCGTTTCCGCCGAGCCATGGCCAGTCGCTGCAGGACAGGCTGTACTCGTTTGAAAAGCTGAATCCACACCGTGTGACGGGGGACCGTCTGGACGTCTTTGACCTGGCGCAACTGCAAAACGACAATGAGGGCGATGCTGATGTGGAGCGGATGCGTCGGATTGAAAACTGGCGGTGGGAACACATGCAGATTCTGCTAAAAGACATTCAAAAAGAAGCCCGGTGGGTGCGTTCCCTTTCGAGCCCGGCATCGGCATCTCAGGACGCTGCAGTGGACGGTGCACGCCAGGTGGATGACTTTGGCGACTGGCATGACCAGGACGGGGACGAGCGGGTGCCACGACTGCGGAGCCATGGGGATTCAGAGAGTCTTTGGTCGCGGATGGCGCGCAGGTTCATGCATGAAATTATGGGCATTGACGACCAAATCTTATCCGTTATTTTCGGCGAGGATTATATCGACGACGAGGCCATGGACGGGTACAGCCACTATGATCCCATTGCGAATGAAATGGAGGCCATGGAGAGCCCGCCAGAAGATTCGCAGTGGCAGATCCGGGTGCTGCGTCGGATAGCCAAAGAGCTCGGCATGCTGATGCACAGCCAGGTGGGCTCGCACCACGATGCCTTTTCCGAGTTTATGCGCGTGCACGAGGCGCCTCTCCCCTATGCAGGTCTGCCCGTGATCCCCGAGACGGGGAGTCTAGCGGCATCGGAGCCAGCGCAGACGGAGCCAGCTCAGGTGCCTGGTGCGCTGCCACTGCCACTGACAAGCTCGTTTGTAGAGTCGGAGTCGTCACATCCACAGTTCCGGCCCACAATGCGGTCCTTTCGGGAGATTCATCCCAACGAATCAGCGTCAAATGCACCCGTGGAAACCGTGCGGGATGACATGAGCGAGGCGAAAAGCAGTCCTTTAGGGGCGCAGACCTTTACACAGAACGAATGGGAGCAGGACCTAGACATTACACTAGTCTTTCGGTACCTGCGGTCACGCTTCTTTTCCGACAAGACGTCGACAAAGACACGGCATGGCCATGTGCATTACCACCACGAGCCGGCGCCGTCTGTGCAAGACATTGCAGCACAGGTAGCACGGGTACGGCAGCACCATCCATTGGTGGGCCGGTCTGGGGGTGTCCATGAAAAGAGGACAGGGCCTGTGCCAGCGAGCCGAAGCATGGAGACATCGCCGGTGGCGGCATCTCTGAATCTACGCCGTGGGAGGGCAGCGTCGTGCGGAAGCCAAGAGACGCGGCGGTCAGGGCGGCGGAGTAGCGGATCGTCACGTCCGTCGTCGCGGCATTATTGGGACTTTGGGGGGTCCGTGGATACGGGGTCCATGATTGCGCCGGCGGCGCCCATGGAGACATGGGGGGCATAGCTTTCTTTCTTCTTTTGTCTTTCACTTTTAGTACATGGCATTTTGGGTGTTGGGAAATACAACTTTTTTATTATCATAATCCAATGTAATGGTATCTCAAATATCGTCAATGTCAATATCAGCGGCCTTTCCGTCCCCCTCTTCCTCTTCGCTATCGGTGGCATGGCCAAACTCAAAGTTGTCGTCGCCTTCGTCGCCGGCCACTTCCGTCTCGTTAATCTTGGCGCTTTCGGGCAGCTCGCCATCAGTCTTGAGCTGGCGAGCCTCGTCCGCGGAATATTTGTGAATCACATCGGCCTTGTCATCCTGAAAGTCCCGGAGCGACAACAGAATAATATCGCCTTGGTTGATCCTCATCGTAAGCTTCCTCTAAGAATTCAAAGAATCGAGTGAAAACCTACCAAACCTTCTTTCGAAGCTTGCCCCGGATGCTTGCCAGGTACGACTTTCCGTCGATAAAGGTCACCGCCTCAACACGCGCATTGCCCAGAATCTTGACCACACGCGCATACTCTAGTCTTGTCAGAGCCCTTTCCTTTTCCTCACGCTTAGAGGCAACGAACCCTGGAATTCTTCCTTTTTTATGGGCTCTCGCTTGTCTCCCATCGTCTCATTCTTTCCACGACGTCGGTTCTTGCCGCCCTATCAACGTCAGCGCCGTTGTGGCCCGGTACACGCCTACTTTTCCCTTATTCTTGGCCATCTTGTCGCTCTCGTGCTGTTTTGCGTGTGGAGGACACTGCTAAAAATGCCAACGTGCATTTTCTGCCATTATGTAATTAGGCCAGTCGGAGGGGTCGTGTCCACAAAAAGTTTCATACAGAGGATGAGTAATGGCCTCACGTGACGTTTCATCTGCTTACATACGACGATACGACGGCCGAAAGGCTGGCGCAGGCTTGTAGCCGAAAGACTGGGGGGAGTCGGAGATCTATGGTAGCACAGGCTTGCGTCATCTCGTCAAGCCCTTAAAGACGGTACACAAAAGAAGAATGCTGACAGTCCAGCCCCTCGTTTAAAAATTTGAAAACTCTGTGCCCTCTAGCGTCTGTCACGAGGGGCCGAATGAAAGAGTGAAAGAGTGAAAGGGGTCTGCGGCTCAACGTACAAGTCCAGACCGGCCGTGAGACAAGTTGGCTTCGCGGATACGATTAGTAATAAAAGCAAGACAGGCGAAAAAGAAGAAGAAGAAAAGAAAACTCCCCAACGCAGGTACATGGACCCACAAAAGAGCGGAAGACTTGCATTTGTAGCGTGCGTGGGAATTATGAACAGGCACAGAATAAAACGGACCAATCAGAGGCAGTGCAGTGAATCAAAAAGAAAGAAGGAGCGCGGCTTTTTGCAAACTGGAGCAGTGGAGCCGTTATGCTAGCACTGGGGAGGAACCGTTTTGGGAATAAGCGGATACGCTGGGTACCCGTCGTGTCGTCCAAGCGTCACATTGACAACGCATACATGCCTCGTCGCTCCTTTGGGTAAGACATGCAGCATTTTTTTGGGTTTGGATTTTTTGAAAGGCCAACCCACCGTGAACACTCTCCATCCTCCTAACGCACAAGCAAAGTGACCAGAAGCAGCGCGCAAAAGGGCAAAGCAAGAATCAAGAAAAGAAGAAGAATTACAAAGACGAAAAGAGAAAAAGACAAGAGAAAATAGAGAAAAGAGACTTGTCATTGCTGGTTATACGAGCAGGATAGTGTATGACGACTGGGCGATCCATCAGGTGGTGCTCAGAGAGAGAGAAAAAGGGCGGCCTGTCTTACCCGTCCCGGGGCCCATGCAGTGTTTTCAACGCAGACGTACAAGAACAGACGAAAAAGGACACTGATTGAAGGCCATGGAAAAGACAGCAGTGCAACGGACAACGGTACGCAAGGCGTCACCGCCCACGGGTGTCCAACGGCCAGACAAGGGCGGCGAGACGACGAACAGCCGGCCAGGCGACACAAAGACGGAAAAGAGACCAGCATCGCCGGCAGGACGGACACGGGCCGTGCAGGGACGCAGGCCGAGCGTGGGACAGCCCGGGCCGCCGCAGAAGCCCGTGTCGCCTGTGCAGGGACGGGCAGACCGTCCAGAGCGGCCAGAGCTTCGGTGGCCGCAGTCGCCACGGATGCGATCGCCAGCGCCCAACGGAAAGACACTGGCCCTGCACGACCTGGCGCCCGTAGTGCTGCGGACACCCGACGAGCCACAGGAGGCCGCCGGGGCGCCAGGAGACACGGCAGCACCGCCAGAGGTGCGTACGCCAGTGCGGGGCGTCAGCGGCAGTGTGCGCACGCTGGAGACCGTGCAGGAGACGAGCCAGATGCAGACAGACGACCAGGCCGACGGGGCTAGTATCCTCAGCCTGACGTCTGACACGGGCCTCTCGTTTGTGTCCAGCACGTCGGAAATGGCGTCTGTGCAGACCGTGCGCGAGCGGACGTCGTATTTCCCACCACAGCCCATGGGCCCCGACAGCAGCGCCGCCAAGGGACGACGGCCGTCGGCCACGGCATCCACGCCCATGTTCCCGTCGCGGACGTCCAGCACAACCAACATGACGTCCCAGCGGCTGGGGGCGGACGGGACGGCCGTGATGACCGTCGAGACCGAGGTGGCAGCGATCCCACCAAGCACAGCTGGCCTGGTCAACGGCAGTCTGAGGACACGGCCCAGTGCCGAGACGATCCGGCCCCAGAAAAAGGAAAAGAAGAAGCGACGGCAGCAGCTGGCGCCCGGTGCAGGCACGTCCAAGGCAGACGTCTTTGAGGCCAAGGTGGCGAGTGCCGTGGACGAGTACGACTCGTCCGACTCGGAGGAGACGTTTGTATACGACTCGAATCCAGCCGAGTACCCGGGACGGCCCAGCCGCTTCCACTCACGCACGCCCAGTGCTGTTTCGCTCGACCGCCCAGGGCTGCTGCCCAGCACAGGCCACGCTGCATCGGGCAAGAAGACGATGAAGTTCATCAGCTACGACATGGACCCGCACGCAACGGTACGCGGCTCCAGCACGACGGCAAGGATGCACTACCATGCCAGCGGGGCCAGTCGATGGGGTCCAACAGGGCCACGCAGCCAGCGAGGCGGCCTTCCAGCGGCTGCAGAGGGCGATGCAGCAACGCCAGGCCGGCTCAAGGCCCTGGGGGGCTACGGGGCCATGCGGCCCAATGGCACCACAAGCCCGCGGCCGACGATGAGCAGCCGCGGCGTGGCGTATGGACACCATCCGTTTGTGCCGAAGCGCAGCGGCAGTGCCCTGGGCTACGACATGGACGAGGCTGCAGCAGACGGCGGCGAGCGGCTGCCGCTGTTGCAGGGCCTCGGGCGCCGCAGCAGTCGACGGGGGTATGTAGCCGGGCGTCCGCTCGAGGAGCAGGCGTTTCCGTCGCATTCGGGACGGCCGTCTGTGCTCAACCGGTGTGCGAGCTGCTTGGTGCTGACGTTGATGCTGATGTTGCTGGTGACGAGTGCGGTGGGCTTGATGTTTGCGACGTCGCAGCCGTTGGAGAACCTGGAGCTGGTCAAGATGAGCGGGGTGATTGCGAGCGAGCAGGAGCTCATGTTTGACGTCATGGTGCGGGCACACAACCCGAATGTGGTGGTGGTGAACATTGAGTCGGCAGACATGGAAGTGTTTGCCAAGTCGCCGTACGCCGGCGGCGATGGATGGGCCGCGACGGCTTTGCCCGACTGGTGGCTGGATAAACAGCCCAACTTTTTGCTGGGAAAGTTTACAGAGTTCGACAACCCATTGTCGTTTGAGGGCACATTTTTCCACCAGGGGCTGTCGACGGCGCGGAGCGGCGTGCGGATCAAGAACCCTGGTAACGACACAGAGGGGGGGACGGAGCGGTGGGACCGGATCCTTGGGGATGAGTATGACTTGATTATCAAGGGCGTGCTACGGTATTCATTGCCGTTGAGCCAACGGGTGCGGAGCGTCTTGATTGAGGGACGGACGCACGTGAAGCCCAATTCGGCCGAGGGGCCGATTCACAAGAAACCGAATGGGACAGAGTCTTAAATTTGGGATGAGAGAGAAAAAAAAATAGCAGTATGTATTGAATAAGGAAACGCCTTGGAGCTTTCAAGCTACCATTTCTTTCAATTTTTTACAACTATAAAAACCCGGAGGGGGTAGGCGGGGGATATGGACGTGAAACGGATGGGACGGGGACGGTAACGGGTAGAGGTGGAGGGGGTTCGAGAGAAACAGAAAGACAAAGGATGAAAAAAAAAAAAAAAAAGGAAAAGGAAAAGGAAAAGGAAAATGAGAGAAAAAGGTTACATGTCCATGTTGTCGTTGGCGTCTGTGGTAAAGTCAAAGCCGTTGGGGGCAGGGTTATTGAGACCAAAGGCGCTGGCGGTCGAGCCAATGGGGTTGGCGGCGTCTTCGTCCTCGTCGGAAAAGTACTTTTCAATGATGCTGTAGGCCTTCATGTAGATTTCCTCGTTGGCATTGCTCTGGCACTCGTGGATCTTCTCCATGCCCATGCACTCTTCGACGGCGAGGGCGTACTTGTTGTAGCTGCCCTCGGAGGCGTCCTTGTCGGTCTCGCCAACCTTGAGAATGTTCTCCAGGCCGTCGAGGGCGACCTGGATAATCTTGTTGTCGGGGCAGGCCAGCAGGTCGCAGAGGGGCTTGATGCAGCCCTGCATGACGAGGTAGTGGATCTGCTCTGGCTTCTGCAGCCCGCCCGAGGTGGCGTTGCTAATGGCCCAGCAGGCCTCCTTGCGGGTCTTGAGATCGCCGTTCGACAGCAGGTGGATCAGCGGCGGGATGATGTTGGCGTCGATGACCGACTGGATCTGGGTGGAGTTGCCGGCCGTGATGTTGGAAATGGTCCAGCAGGCCTCCTTGCGGATGCCGTCCTTGCTGGAGCTCAGGAGGGCCAGCAGGCTGGTCAGGGCGCCGCAGTTGATGATGACCTGCGTCTGGACATCGTCGCCGGTGACAATGTTGCCGACAGAGCGCAGCGCAGGCGTCTGCACGGACGTCGACGAGTGCACGAGCAGCTCGACCAGACGGCGGGGGATGCCGGCCTCGATGACGGCCTGGATCTTGTCGTTGGAGCCGTCGGAGAGGTAGCTGATGGCCCAGCAGGCGTCGATGAGGACCTCGTCGTCGAGGCTGTAGACGAGCTTGGCCAGGACGGGCAGCGCTGGCTGGATCTAGGCGCGGGTCAGCAAGGGAGCAGGCGCAAAAAACAGGAGCAGGAACATACAATGGCCCAGTCGGGCTGGGGGGTTTTGCCGCGGCAGAAGTTGCTCAGCGTCCACGTGGCGTTGCGCAGCATGCTCAGCTTGCGGCTGTCGCCCAGCAGGCCCAGCAGCGGCTGCAGCGCGCCGCAGCTCAGCACATAGTCGCGGCACTGCGGACTGTCGCCGGCAATGTTGCCCAGGGCCCACACGGCCTGCTCGCGCACGTCGGGCTCGGGGCTGCTGAGCAGCTGGATGAAGATGGGCACGGCGCCGGCCTGGATGACGACCTGCGTCTGCGTCGCCGAGCCGCTGGCAATGTTGGTCAGCGCCCACGCAGCCTCAAACTGCACCAGCGTGTGCTGCGAGCTCAGAAACTCGACAAACCGCGACACCACGCCCGTCTTGATGACCTCTTCGATCGGCGGGTTGCGCTCCTTCGACAGCAGCTTGCGGAACCTTGTCGTCGCCTGGATCTGCCGGTCAATGTCGTCCGACAACACGTCCTCCACCATCCGTGGGATGTCGTCTGCCTGTTGTTTGGATTGTCGTCAGCCTCGTCCAGTCTCGCGCTGCCTACCCACCCCCACGCCCGCCACAATGCCCTCGTCGTCGCTGTCCGCCGCCGCCCCCAGCCCCGCACCGGGCCGCTCGGGCCCCGACCCAATGCCCCGCCGCTTCGCCAAGTTCTCTTCACGCTTCGCCTTGCGGATTTCCACCTGCTGCTCCTCGCGCCGCCGCCGCAGCTCTTCTGGCCGGAACGTCCCCTTGGCCTTGAACTGCGTGCGTCGGTGCTCCGGGATGTAGCGGTCAGTCATTGTCGTTGTCTTTCTTTTTGTTTTTTCCAAGCGTCAGGTTGCGTTTTGCACCGACAAAAAATTGCTGTTCTGAGGGGGAAAAGGAGGTACCCTCTGTAGCCCCGCTAAGGCAAACGCTGCCGCCATCGCTGCAGCCGCTGCTGCTCGCACTTATTACTGCCTGGACGCTAGCGACTGCCCAGCGACTTGTGCTGTCCATGCACGCCCCACTGTACGTCATCCGTCATCACTCTCTCGCCATTGTCTGCTGCTTATATAAAGGCCCTGCCCAACCCGTGCATGTCCTTGCCTCTTGCCTCACGCCCCTCCCCGTCCCATGGCTACCCTCGTCACCCTCCCCGTCGAGCTGCAGCAGCGCATCGTTGCGCTCTCCTCCATGGAGACTGTCTCGGCGCTGGCAAGAGTCTGCACCTCGCTCCGTCTCACCGTAAAGTCCGTCACCGGCGGCGCCGTGTGCGCCTCTGTCCCCAACCTCGACGCCCCCGTCACCAAGGACCGCCTCGTAAACATGCTAGCCACCCTTCCTGCCGCAAAACGTAATCTCCGTCTGGAAAGCCGTCTGTCCTTCACCAAGGACCAGTTCGTCACGTGCATGCATGGCATGACCAACCTGGCTGCCCTGACCATTGTCGGTAACGTCGTCGACCCAGAGCCGCTCGCAGTCTTTATTCGAGGCTGCAAGCGGCTGCTCTACCTTGAGATATCCTACTACAGCAGGGACGAAGGCAGCATCCTCTGCCCAGCAATCGCCGCCTGCCGCAGACTGCAATTCTTCCTTGCCACAAAGACCACGTGCACACCCTCCCGTGTAGCCGCCATTGTGTCTGCGTGTCCCCGTCTCTTCCACCTCACCTACAGCTATGTCAACCACACCATCGACAACGCTGCCCTGTGTGCGGCGATCCACAACGCCAGCCTCTCCGAGCTCTGCATGGACTACAACATGGACGACAACGATCTTAGCTTCATCTGCCGCGGCGTGCCCCTAGAACGGGCCCATAAAAGCACGTCCTGCCACCGGCACCTCCAGTATGTCCAGTTCAAGTATAATAAGCATATAACCGCACAGGGCGTAGCCACCATGAAAAATGCCCTCAGCAAGGTAAAGCGTCTGGATTTCAGCGGCACTGTCCTCACGGGCTGCGGCGAGGCCTTCAAGGAGGTCTTTGCCACCATGCCCGAGCTAACGCATATCTGGATCAAGGGCGTCCGCGGCCTCGGAGACGATGAGCGCATTCATCAAAGGTACACTGTAAACCAAGGCGTCATGTATGACGATCCTCTAACACGGGTAAGCATTCATTGACACAATGACATGATCATCGTATTCTTCTTTTTGCCATTCGAGAATCATTTAGTCGTAAGAATGTTAACTGGCTACGCAATGAAATAAATGCACAATCAGATTCAACAAAAGCCCGTAAAAAAAGTACGCCAACCTAGTCTTACTATACGCCTCCATATAACCTGGCCTTGATCGTCCTTTTCTCTCTCGCTTGTGTACCGACATTTACAATGGCAAATCACGATGAAAAAGAGGATTCTAAATCACGCCCTGAACTGCTCGTTACGCTTCCCCGAGAGCTACAAGACCATATTATCAAACTTTCCAGCTTGGAAACGGTTTCTGCACTCTCAATGGTATGCAGGTCACTCGAAGTCAGGGTCAAGTCCATCACAGGCGGTGCCGTGTGCCCAACCGTCCCAGTAACAAGACATACTACCACCACCGAAAAATTGGTCAAAAGGCTCCAGAACCTGCCCGAGGCAAAACGGAACCTCGAAATTGATTCCATGACGACCTTTACCAGTCAACAATTTAAATTGGCCACAGTAGACATGTCCAATCTGGCTGCTTTGACCATTAACGGTAACGTTGTCGGTCCCAAACCCATCGCTGCATTTATTAGACAGAACAAGAGGCTCGTTTATATTGCCTTTTACAACTATAAGAATAAAGAGGGCGACGTCATTTGTGATGAAGTTGCCAAATGCCGTGCACTACAATTTTTCATCACCAAGGGGTCCTCATTTACGCCTGAACAAGTTGCCACAATTGTCAATGGCTGCCACCACCTTCATCATCTAACATACAACCATGACAACCATCTAGATAAAACAGCCCTGTGCAAATCCATTCACAAATCAAAGCTCACAGAGCTGAGAATGTGTTTCAGTATGAAAGATAACGATCTCAGCGCTATTTGCCGAGGTGTGCCACTAGACAGCGCCAAAAAAAGCGCTTCCTTTCAGCCGTCCTTGAAGTATTTAAGCTTCAAGTACAGTTCACATATAACAGAGAAAGGGGTGGCCACCATGGAAAATTCACTACCAGGGGTAAAACGTCTAGACTTTGGTGGCACTGTCATCACTGGATGTGCTGATGCCTTGAAGAAAGCTTTTAAAACCATGCCAGACTTGACACATATATGGGTCGATGGCATTCAGGGCCTTGAAAACGACAAAGACCTCCTCGAAAAATACACTGTCAATCAAGGAGAAATCTATGAAGACCCCTTGACAAGAGTGAGTATTATTTAGTTTAGGGAAATCGTTTTGCAGTTTTAATAGAGCATTTGTAGAGGAAGTATGCGTGAAATGGAATGGTGAGGGATGGTATATTATCTCATCATCTGTCTTTGTACGTAAACACGTGATCGCGTTCTATTCATGACGCGACGCGTCGAGACGACGACAGTAGTCCAGAATGGAAGGGACGGTTTATACATTTGGCGAGAGCGACCGGAGCAGGACAACTCGATATGACCAACAGCCGGTGCCGCTGCAGTCCATTTTGCAGGGCGATTTCCAGGAGAGAGACAAGGTAAAGGTGGTCGGTCTTGTGCGCAATGCTCTTTCTCCAATGACGCTGCGTGAAGGAGCAGGTATGTACAAGCAAAGACAAAAAAAGACGCATCTTCTCATGATGAGGATTTAAGATGAGCATGGACATTGAAGACGCAAGCATCCAGTGGCGACAGGAGACGATACGGGTGCATCTCTTTGCCAAGGACGAGTCCGAGCTGGTCAGCGTCGGCTGCGGTGATGTTCTCGTGCTGTACAACGTTTTTGTGCAGTCCTACAATTCGAGAATCTCCCTTCTTGTGGACGGCGCCACGTCCTTTTTCATTGTCCGGAAACAGAATCTTGAGCAGAAGCGAACGGCCGTCGATGTCGGGCGGCTGTCCAGATACCTCTCGGGATCGTCGCCTGCCGAGGAAATGAAGACGCTTGCGTGGGACTTTTCTGCTAGATTTTTTAGCCAGGTGACGTGGCCGATTGACGACAGTACGGTGTCTTTTTCAAGCGGCCGACGGCAGTGCACGCTCTCCGAGGTGCGGGTGCAGCGGTACTACGATGTTGTCGTGCAGGTTGTTGCCGGGCCTGTTGGATATGGCCGGAGTTTTGTGACGGTGGTGGTGTCTGACTTTACGGAGAACCCAGAGTTTGGGCGGATCGACAGCCCTATCGACAATCCGTATTTCGTCTCGGCCCAGGGGAGAGGCAGCGGTGGCCAGATCCCGGCGGAATGGAAGGGCCCAGAGCGATCAAAATGTATGCTGCTCACCTTGTTCGACCAGCATGCCAACTATGTAAGCGAGAATGTCAAGTGCTATTCATGGCTGGAAGTGAAGCATATGCGCATAAAAGAGTACAACGGACGGATTGAGGGGGCTGTGCACGGTGGGTTTGGCAATGGGGGAACTAGCGAGCTTTGGGTGCGACGCCTGGACTTGAGTGAGGCAAAGCAGAGCCGTCTTACTGGAAACTGGTTCCAGGAGGCCCTCAAAAGAAAGAGACAATGGGAGGCCGAGTTTCGAAAGAAGAGAAAACACGAAGGAGAGGACGGTGACGAGATGCACCCCGCCAAGGTGGTGATACCAGAGAGGGCCCCGCCCATAGAGAAGGCGCGTGTCTCGGAGGTGCCAAGGGTGCCAGAGAGTGAAAAGAGGCCGGACAAAAAGGAGCTAGAGAAGGACAAGAAGGAAAAGAAGGAAAAGAAGGAAAAGAAGCCAGAGCCACGGAAAGTCAGCAAGGACAAAGACGAGGAAGACCCGCTTGCCAATAAAAGCGTCAAAACAGAACGACGCGGCCAAAGCCTCATCCCACTGCGCACACTCTTCAACGAACAGCATGAATATAGGGGCATTTCACTGCCGTTTTGGAATATGTGCTTCTGCGCACGGGTACGCGTCGTGGACCATTATCCGCACTTGGTGGAAGATTTTGCCCGATCACACTGGGTGTCTGCCTATGAAGATGCTGGTCTTGATTCCGATATGGATAGCGACCATTCCTTCGCCCTCGAAGAGGGCCGCGAGGTCTGGGAATGGGAGTTCAATCTCCTTTTGGAAGATGGCGATACCCGTGTATGGTGCACCGTTGACAATGAAGCCGGCGCGCTCTTAATGGGGCTTGAGGCCTGTGACTTATGGAAGAATGCAAAGGCACAGGCCGCATGTATGCGGCGACTGGAAATTCTATGGGGAAACCTGCAGGACTGCCATGCAGGACGTCGTCGGAAGCTTCTCGCCCTTCAGCACGAAGAACGGAGGGCACAGCAGCAGCTGGCGAGGGAGCATTTGGCACAGAGGGCCGCCATGCAGGGGCTTTTGCTGTACCCCGAGCCAGACGAGTCGTCAGAATCAGAGGGTGACGAGGCCGATGCAGACGATGCCGTCCAGCTCGTGAACCAGCCATTTATTTGCTGCTTGAAGCAATTTGGCTTTGGCGTGAACAATGACAACGAACGATGCTTTAAGCTCTTTGGGACGCGTATTTTATATTAAATCGTCAAAGCAACAGCCCTCTCCAAAGCCGTCTTATAATAGACGGAGCACAGACACTGTTGTACGTGCACCGTTGTCGCCTTTCACTATCCTCAACAGCCCTTTATTCTCACAACACATTGCTCTTTTTTTTCGTTCTTTTCTCTTCGTTATGCGTACATACATGGACAATGGAATTGACAAAAAAAATATAGGTTTAGAAAATACAACGTTCATTTCCCCTTTCGCTTTCCCTTTTTCCCCTGCTTCGCCGTGCCATGTCTTCACCCCCCCTCCACCAATCACTTTGCTGCCGTGCTCTTGGTCTCCTTTTTGCCTGTGCTTTTGCCCGTCTCGGTCTTGGGCTTGGACTTGGATCCTGGTGGCCGGCCTCGGCCTCGCTTTACGACAGGCACTTGCTCCTGCGTCGTCGTCACTGGGTTCGTCGTATCGGGCACAATGACCTTGCGAGGCCGCCCCCGGCCACGTTTCGGTATATTGCTCTTATTGTCCTCAATGTTCTTGGGTGCTGTGTTCTTAGGATGGATCCTTGGCCGGCCACGTCCACGTTTTTCAATCATGGCGCCATTCTCTGCCGGCGTTCGGGTCTCTTTGGCCTTGGCCACTTTTGTTGTCGCTGCTGCTGCCATGTCCACTTTTTTTTATTAAAATAAAAAAAAATCAATGCTTCTCTTTTACGCCTCTGTTTTTTTTTTAGAAAAAAAATTAATGAGAGAAAAAAAAAGTAGCTGTCCTGTGGCCTCCTTCTTTTCTCTTTTACTTTTTTTGCGTTTCGAGATAAAAAAAAGAGAGAAGAGAATTTTTGAAAAAAAAATAAAATAAAAAAGATTGGGAAAGCGTATTTTCTTCCTTTTTTTTTTTTTTTTTTTTTTTTCAATACAAGGTATTTTGACGACTTTGATTGCAACGCTTTCTTCTTTCAGAAATACGAGACCAAAATTTGTGTCCAACAGGACGCGCCACATGTGTAACCTGATTTTATTTATTTTCATTTTTTTTGGCACTTTTCCAAAATTTATTTTCATTTTTTTTGCTCATTTACCATCAGTGATTGTATTCTTTCAAGTTGTTCACAAAGGTGATTTTTGAGTATGTGTCACGTGGAGCTGTCCAAGAGAGACATGATTATATAAGTACCTACTCATTTTGCTGGATGGGATCGACGATGCGGCTCGAAGGCTGAGAACTTGGGGGTGAGTCTTCCCTCTTATGATGCGAGAGAGTCCAGTGGGCCTTGAAATGTCCCATGTCGTCTCATCCCTACTATACATATATGATCATAGACACCCTTCAACGATTGCGAAAATTAAGAACAATCATGGCATCGCAGCCTTGATGTTGAGTTGAGCATCTAAATTCTAGAAGCTTTCCCAAATCCTAATGCAGCTACACGCAGCTCCCGCCATGGCCTCTTTCCCTTGCTGGGAAAGACAGAGGATGAAAAAGAGAAGTGTATTTTCACGCAGTACATGGCACCAGCCAATCAAATGACAGAATTCTAATCCAAAAATTCATACCACCAAATGTGAGCTCTGGTGGGTCGAAAATTCTCAACACAATGGAATTGATGCCCGCAAAATGGCCAAAAAGAAAAGCGCACCTTCCAGTGCGAAAGCACCTTCCAAAGATGTAAAGGGAAAGAACGACGATGTCGAGACTGTGTTTACAAAAGACAAAGACCGCAAGGAAAAGCGGGGCACCACGGCCACGCCTCCCACTGACGGGCCACCTCGGCCGACCGTGAAGCAGATTATTGGGGGGTCCTCATGGACCGGGAAGCTGCCGGTAAACTTGCTGTCGGAGCACTGCCAGCGGCAGAAATGGGAAAAGCCAGACTACGCCATGGTACGCACAAAAAAGAGATGAAAAGGGCGAGATTAACGACAGCGAAAAGTAAAGGGCGGCTTTTCGGCCATGGTGACACTGGCCGAAAAGAACGCCAAGACGGGCCAGGTTGTGCGGCTGGAGGCATTCAAGCTGCCGCCAAGCCATGTGGACATGGCAACGCGAGAAACGGCGTTGGAAGCACGCCATTTTGCAGCTACGTACGGCCTCTTTCGGGTCTGTAGCATGAAGAATCTGCACATGACGCTGCCTCCCGACTACCGGGACATTTGGCGGACGTTTGAGAAGCTCAAGGCCGAGGATGTCAAGCAGGGACGGGCGTGGATGTATGCCGCCGACCCTTTTGCCACGCAGAAAGAGCGTGAAGCAGACCGGGCCGCGGAGGACAAGCGTCGAAAGGAGCAGGCCCTTGCTCGGGAGACTGCGCATCGAGAGGCCGCGAAGAACATCCCTGGAGCAGCTTTGCGGCAGAAGCAAAAGCAGGGGGAGCAGATAAAGGATAGTACTCGTAGTATTCCAGAGCATGTAAAAGACGCCTCAGCGCCTCGATGGGGTGGGGCGCCGTCGATTGAGCTTGGGCTCAAGATGCGGGGTGCCCTGGAGGACATTGTGAGGCGAGGCACGGAATGGAACCCCGAGGGCGTTGTGCTTTCTCATGGCGAGCAGCAGCAGATTGTCTCGCGTCTGGAAAGACTCGGCTTCCGTCGGAGCCACAGAGAGGAAGCTGCGAGTCTGTGTTCGGACGAGGCAGAGACGCTGGAGTGGCTGCTTGTGCACGTGCCGGAAGACGATCTGCCGCGGTGGGCATTGCCGGAAGGGTACACTGCTGGCGTCAGTGTCGGTGCGCGTGACCTGCAGAGGGAGGCAGTTCTGGCTCGGCTGCGCCAGTCTGGCTACACGCTCGAGCTCTGCAAAGAGGCCCTTGAGGCCACGAAAAGTGAGTCAAAGGCCTCGCTTCACCTTCAAAGACGGCTGCTCGGCCAGCCATTGGATGAAAACGACGGCCCGGAGGGCTCGTCTGCCTCACTAGAGGCATGGTCTGATGAACTGGCAAGCCTAGAGGCTGTCTTGGGGGATGGATACCGCCGTGACGGGCCGGATATATGCTCCATTTGCATCGTTGTGGATGGAGAGGGTGCAGAGGCCGTCCCAGAGACATGGGTCCAGTTCCGTCGGACGAGCCACTATCCACATGAGATTGTAATGGGCATCCAAGCGCCCGCTTTGCCTTCGTATATCCGTCTCAGCATTCTCAAGAGAGCATTGGAGTGGAGTGCAGAGACATTGCAAGACGACGATGTAAAGATGTTCCTCATTGTTGATTGGGTCCAGCAATCCATTGTCGACTGCATCGAGAACCCCGGCTCCTTGCGGGACATTGCTGCCGTTGCCTCCTCGGCCAGCAGCGTAGACCGACGGCCTGCAAAGAAAAAGGCCCCGCGGTGCAGGCCTGTTCACTGGGTCGCCGACGAGGCGAGCCGTGTGGCGTGGCTTACCAAGCAGGATATGCCTGCGCAGAAGGAAATGCTTCTTGCACGCAAGCGTCTGCCGGCTTGGGCAGAGCGCGACACTGTTGTCTCCGTTGTCACTGCGAACCAAGTCACGATTCTGTCGGGTGAGACGGGATCTGGCAAGTCGACGCAGGCTGTTCAGTTTTTGCTAGACGATTTGTACCGAAAGGGTCTTGGTGCATGTAGCAACATGCTTGTGACGCAGCCACGTCGTATCTCTGCTCTTGGTCTTGCCGAGCGGGTGGCTGATGAGAGGTGTGGTCGTGTAGGCGAGGAAGTGGGCTATGTGGTCCGCGGCGAGCACAAGACGAGTCTGTCCACGCGGATCACGTTTATGACCACGGGTGTGCTTCTTCGGCGGCTGCAAGGCAGCGACGGCGATGATGTGCGTGGTCTGGCGGCGTCTCTGGCAGACGTGACGCATATTGTGATTGATGAGGTGCACGAAAGGAGTCTCGACACGGACTTTCTCCTGGCACTGCTGCGTCGTGTTCTGGCTGTGGCGCCGCAGCTCAAGCTTGTTCTCATGAGCGCCACGCTGGATGCTGCCGCCTTTGTCGACTATTTCAAGGCGGAGGGCATTAGCGTTGGCACGGTCCACATCCAAGGCCGGACGTTTCCTGTGGACGATGTCTACCTCGAGCAGATTATCCGACAGACGGGGTATGGGCTGGAGGGGGCTCGTGTCGACCAGGACGCCGTCACAAAGGCCATTCAGCGGCTCGGTGGACGCATCCAGTACCCATTGATTGCCGATACGGTGCGTTCTATCCATAGCCAATTAGGTAGCAAGGGCGACGGAGGGGGAATCCTTGTATTTGTGCCGGGCGTGGCCGATATCTCGGCCGTCTGTGGACAACTGCGCGACGCAGATCTGCATGTGCTGCCTCTCCATGCGAGTCTGGAGACCCGCGAGCAGCGACGGGTGTTTGCGGCAGCGCCCAGGGGCCAACGGAAGGTGGTTGTGGCGACGAATGTTGCCGAGACGTCGATTACCATTGATGACATTGTGGCGGTCGTAGACACGGGCCGTGTCAAGGAGACGTCGTTTGATCCCCAGACGCACATCCGCAGGCTCGAGGAGACGTGGGCGTCGCAGGCAGCGTGCAAGCAGCGCCGTGGACGAGCAGGCCGTGTGCGCAAGGGCGTCTGCTATAAGCTGTTTACAAAGATGCTCGAGGACGGCATGGCAGTGCGGCCCGAGCCGGAAATACGGCGC
This sequence comes from Chrysosphaeria jannelii, assembly GCA_020002325.1. Taxonomy (NCBI): domain Eukaryota; kingdom Fungi; phylum Ascomycota; class Sordariomycetes; order Ophiostomatales; family Ophiostomataceae; genus Chrysosphaeria; species Chrysosphaeria jannelii. The sequence goes on from JAGKRY010000090.1 coordinate 34,137, forward strand.
GTTCCGCTGGAGCAACTGTGTCTGTCGGTGCGGGCTATGGGCATCGCCGGCGTGGCCGATTTCCTGGCACAGGCCCCCACGCCGCCGGCAGCGAGTGCCGTGGACAATGCGTTGTCTCTGCTGCTGCAAATGGGCGCCATGACCAAGACGCAGGGCCTCACGGGGCTCGGACGGCAGCTGGCGGCCATTCCTGCGGATCTCCGCTGTGGCAAGCTGATTGTCTACGGAATTCTCTTTGGCTGCACGGAGGCGTGTGTGACGGCCGCGGCGATTCTGAGCAACCGCAGTCCGTTCCATGCGCCCTCCGACCGCCGGGCCGAGGCGCAGGCCGTGCGGTCGCGGTTTGGCGGCGGTCTTGGCGATGTGCACTCCGATGTGCAGGCGGTGCTTGCGTGGGATGCGTGTGTGCGAGAGAATGGTGGTGGCATGTATGCACGGCCGGTGAAGGCGTGGTGCGAGGAGCATTTCCTGTCGCTGACGACGCTTGTGGACATCCAGACGGCGCGGACGCAGCTGTACGAGGCTGTGGGGGTGCGGCGGGCGTCTGTGGCGGGCAGCACGGCACCACCAGCGCTGCTGCGGGCGTTGACGGCAGCCGCGTGCACGCCGCAGCTGGTGCGGGTGCAGTTGCCGGATGCCAAGTTTGCGACGAGCATGTCGGGCGCCGTGGCGCTGGACCCGGAGGCGAAGACGATTAAATACTTTGACCGGGACCATGGACGGGTGTTTGTGCATCCGGGCAGCACGCTGTTCTCGTCGACGGCGATGGCGCCGTTTGTGTCGTACTTTTCGCAAATGGAGACGAGCAAGATCTTTATCCGCGATCTGACGCCCGTCTCGACGTTTGGCGCACTGCTCTTTTGCGGCCAGATGGAGCTCGACACGCAGGGCAGGGGGCTCGTCGTGGATGGGTGGCTTGCGCTCCGGGGGTGGGCCCGTATTGGCGTGCTGGTGTCGAGGCTGCGGGCCTTGGTGGACCGGCTGATTGCACGGCGTGTGGATCTCGACGGCCACATCTCTAGCCGCATGGAGGATGCCCTCGACGTGGACGTGATGAAGGCCGTGCGCAAGCTGGTGGAACTAGACGGCCATGACTCGTAGTATCGACACGTTATACTATTTTCATCTTCTACAACAACCGTGATCATCCCATGTGAAAGAAACAGAAAAAAAGAGAGAGGAAAGAGAAAACTACTGCGGAAGCAAAAGAGAGACGATTTGGCGGTAACTGGGGCCGAGACGGGTGTGGTTCCGCAGTAGACGACGCGACAACCGTTGGGCCTCGTCTGGCTCGGCAAAAACACCAGCGACAAGGGCCATGGTATAGTGACTCGCAAGGTCACAGAGCGTACGCTCCGCCAAGAGGGCGCCAGAGCCATCTCCATCACCATCAGGGCCGTCTTCCTCCTCGTCTTCGGCATCGCCGTCGTCCTCGGGCTCCTCGTCGTCGCCGGGCCCTTGCAGCGTCTTCTGGGCCTTGCGCGCAAGGCTGCGCTCAGCCACCGCAAATATGGACATGAGCTCGCCAACGAGCGGCGTGGGGATGGCGTCGGCGCCGTCGACGGGCTTGTACAGCACAAACAAGTCGCAGTAGACGCCGACGGCATACAGCTGAAGGTCGTCTGTGGGCTCGCGCGACGAAAACGTGTGCACGACGTTGACGGAAAAGGCCTTTTTGCGCGTCGCCAACGCCGCCATGGCCGCATGGTCGTTGCCGGCGTCACGACCGCCGTCTACACGGACGCGCTTCCACATAAAGTAGAACTGGCAGGCCCCCATGGCATGCGCTACCATGTAGTCCTCGTTGTTCTCGGCCTCGACGTTGTCGTCAGCATCGTCGTCGTCCTCGGACGGCGCCATCTTGCCACGCCGCACGACCTGCACCAGGAGATCAATGGGCGCGTCGCCGCCGTCCTCGGCCTCCATCACATCGACACAGTCGGCAATGGACGCCAGCTTGCGCATGCGGAACAAAACGGCACTCAGCTCCTGGGAGGCAGGCGACGCAAGGCTTAGACGCGTGGCTAGGTCGCAGCGGCCGTGGGCCTTGCGCAACGTATCGACACACGCCTCCCACAGCTTTGCGGCACGCACATCCACGGCCTCGACCAGCGCCGGGTGCTGCCGAAGATGCAGAAGAGCTGCCGTGGCCGCCGTCATGACGCTGGTGTCGACGTGGCGCGACAGCTGGGCACAGACATCGTCGAGCAGCACAAGACTGGCCGCCGTGTCCTGGCGCAGCTGGGCAAAGACACTGGCGTCCATGGCCGGCACAATGCGCAGGACGACAACGGCCGTGGCGGGGGCAGCGCCGTACTTTTGCAGCAGCTGTGGCAGGAGAGAGGCCATCTGGCCACACTCGGACGGCTGCTCCTTGGCCGTCTTCTTGGCTACAAAGACAAGCAGCTCGAGCAGGATGGCCTCCTCGCCGTCGCCAGGCGCCACGGCCTCGCAGAAGGCAGCAGCACTCGCATCCACGTGGCTGTGGTCGTGCAACAGGTAGGCCGTGAAGGCATCCCATTCGAGCGTGACGACAGCGTCCAGCACCTCGGCAGCAAGGCCCAGACGGGTCTCGCAGCAGCTGCCCACAAACGTGTCGAGCACTGCCTCGTTGGGGACGTTGTCGTCCACGGCCACGAGCTGTGTCTGGTGCTGTGCAAGCGTGGCCGCAAGGCTCTTGATGGGCAGCCAGTCACGCTTCATGGCCGCGTCGTCGTCGAGAGCCGTCTCCCGGAGGGCTTGCTGCAGGTTTTCGGTATGCTCCTGGACGCACTCGGCAAAGAAAAAGGCAGCTGCTTTGCGGACACGCAGCTGTGCGTCAAAAATGAGCTGGGCCATGGCGTCAATCTCGTCAGGCTCGAGCAGGCCCGCCGCCAGCAGCGGCTCAACAGCAGCAATGGCGCCAATGCGGACATGCAAGTCTGCGTCCTGGGTGGCCATTTCAACGAGACGCGAGCGAAACCGCTCGATAAAATGGCCCATGCGAGGCGCGTCACGCTTCAGGACACGGCCGAGTTGGCGCACCGCCTCTGCCCGTGTGGACGCGTGGCTATCGGACAGCATCCAGCCAATATAGCGCAGATACTCGGGCTGCAGAAAGGCTGCCGGCAGCGTCCAGACCCACGAGCCTAGGGCATCAATGCATTCAGAGCGGATGCGGGCGTCGACGTCGCGGTAGCGGTGCACAAAAACAGTGTCGAAATAGCCCTTGGTGAGGTCGGCAACACGGGAACGGGCCTCACGGGCGTCCTTGAGGCTGGCAGCGGCTGCTTTGCTGCGCTTCCCCCGCGAGAACCGGCTGATGCGGGCGTCCAGCGTGCGTGCAGCGTCGACAAGGGCCCCCATCATGGCCAGAGCGGCCGTGGTGGCTGCGTGGCGGAACGGACGCAGCGTGGACGACGACAGCGAGCCCACCCAGCGCTCAATGTGCTCCACAACGTCGTCGCGCGTGTACAGCGCGTCTGTTTCGTGCAGAACGGCCACCAGCGCGCCGAAAAACGCCGCCAGCAGCTGCCGCGGCTTCGACCGCGCCCGTCCGAGGGCGTAGTCGGCCACGGCCGTGTCGGCAAAGGCGTCCTGGATTTCTGCGAGTCGGCTGGCGCAGTTGTCTGCGTCGTCAACGTCGTCGCTGCTGATGCTTTCGCTGCATCCTGCGGCCGACAGCAGACAGTTGACCAGCTGCGCCACCGCCGCCGCCGCGTCCGTCTGCAGCGACGCGTACCAGCGTCCCGCCACCGCGTCGGCCCCGTCGCGGGCAGATTCCTGCAGCAGCGGGTGCAAAACGGCTGCGTCGGCCTCTGTCGCAGCCGTCGCGGTCTTGGGCCGCGACACCAGCCGGCCGTGGGCGCCCACGCGCGCCTTCTTGGCAGCCCGCGCCGTGCTTGCCTGCTTTGGCGGCCGTCGGCGCGTCTGCGGCGTCGTTTCGCTGTCGACATCTGTTTCGGCGTCTGTTTCGGAGCTTTCTTCGGCCGAAGCGTCGTCGCGCTTTCTCTTGGCGGCCTCGGATGCGTACGTTGACGGCCGGCGCACCTTACGCCCCGACCGGCGCTGCGTCGGCGTCGTCGTGCCGTCCATTCTTGCGTTGGAAACGTTGGGTGTTGCGACGCGTTTGCACGCGCTGCGTCGCGTTATTGCTGAGTCATGTCTCCGGTCACGTGGATTGGTGACGTCATGGATGTTTGCGGGGTACCCCACAAAGCCCCGTTATAATGACGTCACAAGCGTGCTCGAGTCCACGAAAAAGAGCTGCGAGAGTCTCTTGTCTCTTCCAACTCTGCCGGGTTTCGCCTTTTCCTCTCGAGAAAGTAAAAAATGACACCGGTACCCGTCGTGACCCTGCTTGGCGAAATATACTCGCCAGACGTCCTTCCTGGACAGGAGACGCGCTGGGAGAACCTGCAGACGCTCTTCCAGCAGCGGCACGGTGCCGCGGCAGACTTTATTGCCCGGAGCCCCGGCCGTGTCAACATTATCGGCGAGCACATTGACTACTCTCTCTACAGCGTGCTCCCCATGGCCATTTCCGCGGACTGCATCATTGCGGTGCGTGCTGTGGCGGCGCCAGACGGCGTCTGCACCATCGACATTAGCAACACGTCTGACAAGTTTGATGCCCGCTCTTTTTCTTTCTCTGACGGCGTCGAGATTGACGCGAGCCAGCACGAGTGGACCAACTACTTCAAGTCGGGCCTCAAGGGGGCGCTGCAGGCCCTGCGCGCAAAGGACCCGTCGTTCCGGCCGTGCAGTCTGCAGGTGCTGATGGACGGCACGGTGCCGGTGGGTGGCGGGCTCAGCTCGAGCGCTGCGTTTACGAGCGCCAGCGCGCTGGCCGTCCTCTACGCCAACGGGCAGACGAGCATCGACAAGACGGCGTTGACGGAGCTGGCCATTGTCAGCGAGCGCAGTGTGGGCGTCAATTCGGGCGGCATGGACCAGTCGGCGTCGGTGCTGGCGCTGCAAGGCAGTGCTGTGTTTGTGTCCTTTTCGCCGCGGCTGACGGCACGCCCCGTCTTCTTCCCCGAGTCGACGACGCCCGAGATTTGCTTTGTGATTGCGCAGTCGTTTGTGACGGCCAACAAGTTTGTCACAGGGCCCATCCACTACAACCTGCGGGTGGTGGAGGTGACGCTGGCGGCAGCGTATCTCCATGCCGTGTTGAATCCGCCGGGCACCCGGCTGCCAGCAGACGCAGGCCCCCTTGGCGTCACACTACGTGGGTTCCACGAGACGTACTTTGCACTGCAGGAGGCCCAGGGCACCCCTGCGCCGTCCACTGACAGTGCGCAGCTGCAGACACTTGTGCGCCTCGCTGAGACCACCCTGACACAAGAAGAGGGCTATACACGTGAGGACATTGCCCGGGTGCTGGGGGTCACGGTGGCCACGCTGGAAGAGACATTTATGGCGCGGTTCCCCGTACGGGCCGAGCGCTTCAAGCTGCGCCAGCGGGCCTTGCACGTGTGGAGGGAAGCGCTGCGCGTGCTGGAGTTTATGGCCGTGCTGGAGAACGGCGCGAGTGCCAAGGACCATGTGTACAACCAGAAGCTAGGGGATTTGATGAACGCAACACAAGACTCGTGCCGGGATCTCTACGAGTGCAGCACGCCCGAGCTGGACGAGATGTGTCGCATTGCGCGGGAGCATGGCAGCTACGGCAGCCGGCTTACAGGGGCAGGATGGGGTGGCTGCACGGTGCATCTGGTGCCGGTGGACAGCGTTGAGGCGATCCGGGCAGCATGGACGCGCGATTACTACGGGAAGCGGACGCTGACGGAGGAGCAGCTGGCACAGGCCGTGGTGGTGTCGAAGCCAGGCCGCGGCAGCTGTATTTTTACATGAGTTTATTTTATTTTTCTTTTTACTTTTTCCATGGTGGTGAAGCGGTGAGATGGAATACACTCGGGGTACCGAATCCAAGACATGTTTCAAGACATGAGGCAAGTCATGTGCCCAAAGGATCGTCATGGGCTAGTAGTGGTATCATGGATGGTGATGGGGCTTGTGTTTGCGCTGAACTCTCATTTCCTTGTCTTGGCCTAGTTTCTTCACTCATCAAAGTTGTGGTGAATGAAGCGTCCTAAAATGACATCATGATGTGCCCTGGCTGCCGACAAGGCAAACGCTGGCGAAGTGAATATCGCCAGGGAGGAAGACGACAGCGTTGCACAATGGTACGAGAGGACGCTACATGCTGCTGCTGAGAAGTGACGGGTCGAAAGGCCAAAGGAGAGGAGAGTGCTGATTGTCCAGCGGTCTTTGCGAAGACGAAACAGTCTGCAGAGAAAGAAAGACAAAAAAACAAAAAACGACAAAACAAAAGAAAACAGAACCAAAGAAAAAAAGAAAACAAAAAACGAAACAAAAACGGACAGCGATAAAAAAAAAGAAAAGAAGGATAAAGAATAAGGAATAAATCGCCGACGCCAAAAGGAACCACAGCCCCTCTTTCTCGCTCGCAGTTCTCTCCTTTGTCTCTCCTCCCCTTTGTCTTTCTTCACACGTCTCCGACTGCGATGCTTTGCGCAGCTGCCAATGGGTGGAACATTCATCTCCGAAACAGGCACACACAGCCACCAATCAAGCCCGCTCTCGTCCGTCTATCTGCCCTCGGGCCGCTGCAACTATGTCGACACCAGCCCCGGCGCCAGCGCCGCCCAGTGCGGCTGCCGCCGGTTCTGGCGCCGGCCCGCGCAGTCTTCCGGCGTCACTTCCGGCGGTGTTGGCGTCGGCACCGGCCCCGGGCCGGCTCCGGCTCCGGCGCCGACCGACGACGACAACTGGTGCATGTGCAGCCACCACGCCTGCTTCCACGACCAGGGCGCATCGGCCGAGCAGACCGCCACGACGCCGCTCATGCCGCCGCCGCCCCGGCCCGACGCCGTCGGCCCTCCGCCGGGCCACCATGCCCGGGCCGAGAGCACGCCGCTTCTGCATAGCCTCGGCTACTTTGCCAAGTACGGCTTTCCGCCGGGGCTCGGCACGACGCAGCGCACAGACTCCATTGGCGGCGCGTCGATGGCCGACACCATGAGCTGGGGCACGCCGGAGCAGCCCCCGGGGCCCGACGAGGCGCCGTCGCGTGCGCGGGCATCGTCCACTGCGTCGGTGACGACGACGAGCTCGACGCGCGAGCGCTACCGCACGCCGTTCGGCGGCCGTGGCCTCAACACGCTGCAGGCCTCGACAGCCGAGGCGTCGCCCGTGCGGCCACTGGCCCGGCCCGCCTCGACGCAGGCTCGCTCAGGACCGGCGTCGTTTGCGTCGACACAGCAGGAGCCGTCCAGCTCGTTTGACCAGCGCGAGGCGCTGCTCGGCGAGATGCGCGACAAGCACGAGCACGTCGACATGCGCGTGACCGAGCTGGAGTTCCGCTTTGACGAGTTTGAGCGGCTGCAGCGCGACGACGACGACGACGAGCCGCCGCCGCCGCGCGAAGACGCGCCCAGCTCGCAGTCGTCCTTTGACAAGTCGGCTTTTTTCACGCAGCTGCACACGCTGCAGGAGCAGGTCCTGCGGCTGCAAAAGACGGGCCTGCCTAGCTCGCTCGCCCCGTGGCTGCTCGAGGTCGTCTTCCTGCCGTTCCACCTCAAGGGGCTCTGGATCGAGGCCAGCCAGTTCACCGGCTCTTCGGCTGTCGCAGCCGCCAGCGAGGCCCAGCGCCGCCAGGTGGGCATCGACTCCTTCTCCTCATCCCTAGACGATGAGTGGACGACAGCCATGGCCTCGACGCTCCAGCGCACGCCCCGTCTGCTGCCCAAGGCCTGTGCCCCGGGGAGCATCATCGACCGGCGTCTGCGCAGTCGGGGACTCATCCAGATGGTCGAAGTCCCCGGAAACGACGCGCGGTCGCTGCATCTCGAGATCGTGCGTGCCTTCCGCCACATTATCCACGTCCTCGGCCACGGCCAGCAGCAGCGCAAGGCTGAGACTATGGTGGCCCTCACAAACCCGTGGGTGCCCCTGCGCAAAGTCTACAAGGACGCCCGGCTGCGCTTTCTGACGCGCTCGGAAATGCAGTCGACGGCGCTGTGGGACGCCCCGTTCCTCATGGGCAGCGTCATCATGAAGGCCAAGACCGGCCATCGGCTCTACATCACACAGCCGTCTGCCTATCTGCAGGACCGCCAGGCCTACACATGCGGCCTCACGTGGCAGCAACTCAAGGACTTCGGAGCCGGCACGGGCCCCATGGCCGACGACGATGCCTGCTGGGCCTGGGACAGCCGTCTCGATGACACGTCCGACCTGTCCTCCCACGGCTTTTCCGACTCGGACCGGGCCTCTTCTCCTCCCCACCGCACGCAATCGCTGCCCCGTGCTGGCACAACCCCCGTCCTGAGCAAGAGCCTGGACAGCATGTCGCCGCCGTCCAGCAGTCTGCCTCTCAGCAGCCTCCCCAACGCGATGCGGCCCGTCTCGCTGCAGCCAAGCTCGCCAGCGTCGAGCGGCGGCACCGACGACTTTTTTGCCATGTCCAGACGCCCGCAACTCAAGAAGCACGACCAGGCGCCTCCCCTGTCGCCCTTTTTCTCGCCCGTCCAAGGCGCCTCGCATCGGCACAGCCCTGCGAGCCGCAGACGCAACTCTGGTGCTGGGCAGCTGCACGTTTTCCCCTCGGGCATCAAGCGTCGTCGCAGCGCGCAGACGCCCAGTGCCACGGCCACTTTTCTGTCCCGGCACACGCCGCGGCCCAGCCGCAGCCCCAGCGTAGCCAGTGCTGCCCTTGCTCCCTATCCGATGCAAGGCGCTGGGCCGTACCGCTCTCGGTCGCGGCACCGAGGGACAACGCCGTATGCCACGCCCTACACCACGCCGTATGCCACGCCGTTTAGTGTACTGGAGAGCCGGCAAAGCAGTCGACGCGGCAGCGAGGGCCAGTCGGCGGCTGATGCAGACACGGAGGTCGACACGGACGATGGCTCCATGATTGTGGATGCCCAGCCGAGCGTCGAGGCCTCGGACGACTACAACGAGTCGCTGCAGTCGGGCATGACGGTGAGGCAGCCATTGATGGCCCTGTCGAATGCGCCGCGGTCCGACGACGATGCGTGGGCGGGCATAGCGTCGCAGTACACGGGCGACAGCTTTGATGCAGGCCCGGTGGAGGTGGGCGATGAAAACCGAGACCCCATGGCGACAGATGCATCTACAGACCTGTCGACGTCGCCGTCGTCCGAAATGAGCAGCACGCCGAGCGAGTACCCGAGCACGAGGAACTGGGCCGAGTGGCAGGCCCAGGTGGGACAGGTCATGGGCCAGGGCATGGCCGAGCAAGGGGGGTTTACCATTCATGAAGACATGCGTGATGACTAGGCGTTTTCTTTTTCTTTTACTTTTTTGATTTTTGGCTGGTTTAATGAGCGTCAGACGTCTTGCATCTTGCATCTTGCATCCTAGCATTGGGCACGGCGCAAAGGCGTTGGGGTTTAGCATATTGATTATAATACTAGTGCATGTAGTACGACTGGGGGCTACAAAAGTCGAGTCGAAGCCGAAGCGTTTATAAACATCACGTGTCGTTGCCCTGGCAATGGTTCCACTTTTATTTTGCAAGGCAGCTGTTTGAAGAAAACAATTTTCGCGTTGGCTTTGCACTCGCAGCATCTTTGGCATTTTTTTGGATACAAAGGATATAATAGTAAAAAAACAATGTCAGACGCAGAGCCCGACTATTTGCAACCCGGGTTTGACCCCTCGACGCTGACAATCCCTCGCCTGCGCTCAATCTTGGTGACGCACGATATCCAATACGCGTCGAACGCAAAAAAGACAGATCTGGTGGAGGTCTTCCGGACACAGCTGGCGCCGCAGGCGAAGAAGATTCTCGCCCGGCGGACCATGGCGAAGCGGTCCAGCATGGGCATCGTAAACGCAGCCGTGACGTCCCGAGCAGCTTTTGGCGATGATTCAGACGCCGAAGACGTGCCTGTTTCGCCCCAGAAGCGCCGTGCGCCGGTGCAGGCTACACCGCAGGCGGCAGGATCGTTCAGACGGGCGGGTGGCTTGAGCAGCGCGCAGTCCGACCACGTACAGCATCGGCTGGACACGTCAGAAGACGACAGCACGCCCTTTCGCAGCCACATCAAGACAGAGAGACGGACGCCAGGCACGGCCACGAGGAAGATGAAGACCGCGGACGAGGCGTCGCCGTTCACAAGCGACAATCCGTTCCAGAGCGGCGGGTTTGAACGACGTCGCACGGCAGAAATCAGGACGCCGCGTGTTTCTGACATTTCGCCGAGGAAATTTGGCGCAAAAAAGACGCCGCGGGCCGTGACGTCGCCTCTCCACAAGCTCAGCCAAGAGCCGGATGATTTCCAGTCCGTGCAGCAGCAGCGCCGTCGCTCGCCCCTGAAAGAATCCGTGTCTTCTCCCTATTCTCCGGCTGCTTTCAAGCCTGCTCTGGCGTCTAAACAAGAGTTTGTACGGCCCCGACGAGAACCAACGCCCGATGTGCCTTCGCCAGGGTCAGATTCCAGCGGGACATTTGCCGTGGACTACGAAGACGATTACAAGAATGAAGACTACGATCCCTTTGTGCCTGGCGAGGAGTTTACGCCGCAGGAGCAGCTGGAACTGTCCCAGGAAGAGGCCAACATTCGTCGGCGTCAGGAAACTGTTGAACGCACCATGGCTCCCAAGAAGCGCACGCTGGCAAGTGCCCTCAGAACGCCGCTGCTAGTGCTTTTCCTCACGATTTTTGGTGCGTATGCAGCATGGTATCGCCAAGAGAAGCTGGCAGCCAGCTTCTGCGGCCTCGGACGACCGGTAGTGCCTCTATTTTCCGAGACACTCGCCCAAATGGATTGGATTCCTGACTGGGTGCGTGAAATTGAGCTGCCACACGCGCTGCAGCTCCTGGTCGAGCCCCAGTGCGAGCCCTGTCCCATGCACGCCTTTTGCTACGCTGATTTCGATGTCCGCTGCGAAAGCGGCTACATCAAAAAGCCCCATGTGCTCTCGCTTGGTGGCCTTGTCCCGCTTGCACCCACGTGCGAGCCCGACGGTGAGCGTGCCCGCCGCGTCAAGGCCGTGGCAGACAAGGCTGTGGAGGAGCTGCGCATCCGTCGTGCCAAGTGGGAGTGCAACAGCCTCTTTGACGACGAGGGGCTTGCGCTGGACGATCCGGCCTTGGACGAGCCTGTGCTCAAGGAGATGCTCAGCAAGAAGCGGAGCAAGAAGATGAGCCAGGAGGAGTTTGACGACCTGTGGACGGCTGCGTCTGTTGATATTAGTGCTCGTGACGAGATTGAATCAGAATCCATTGAGTAAGTTGTTGATCCGTGCTGATTGTGTATTGGTCTGAATGTCTGACAGCTAATAGCGCCCCTTGGCATGCAGCTCCGCAGTCTCCGGGACGGTCAACACCCGTCTATCATCCACCTCGCTTGCTCGCCTTCCGTTCACATGTACCGTCAAGCGATCCCTCAAGCTTGCCCTCGCAAGACATCGATTCGCTCTTTCAATTCTAGCAGTGTGTATTATGGGCGTGTGGCATGTCCGCTCGCGTGTGCGGACGTACCGTGCTGCCAAGGCCCAGGTCCCTGTGCTTGTCGACACGGTCCTGGAGCGTCTTCTTGCGCAAAAGGAGCAGTGGTTGTATGAGAGCGAAGAGAAGAATGGGAACGATGCCGCCACCTGCGATGCGTTTCTCTTTCTGCCACAGCTGCGTGACCATGTTTTGCGGACGACGCACTCGCTTTCGGAGCGTGAGCGTGTATGGAAGTATGTGATTTCAGTCGTGGAGCAGAACAGCAATGTGCGAGTTGGCCAGCGTGAAGGCCGAAGTGGAGAGATTGCCCGTGCCTGGGAATGGATTGGGCCTGTGACGACGGCGATGGGCATGCCGGAGACGCCCATGACGGAGGTGAGTGCACGTCGACGGCGTAGTGGATGGCCGTCCGTGGCGGTAAAGGAAGTAAAGGACGAGGCGCCCATACCGTCGCCGGTGGCAAAGATTAAAGAGGAGGCGAAGAGGGAGACGAAGGAGATGAAGACAAAGGCGATGATGGCAATGGCTGATTCGCCGGAGAACCAGTCGGCGTTGCATCGTCGATGGAAAGCAGCCCGGCAGTACTTTTAATCATTATTTATTTTGTTTCTTTTTTTCTTTACATTATTTAGAAATGAACCAATGGGTGGCCGAAAAGACGGTCCAGGCAAAGGCAGCGCCGGCCATGGCGCTCTGGAGGGCGACGAGCGAGACGTCGCGCTGCTCGCTCGCCCACTGGGCAGCCATGCGGCGCACCCACGCCGCCACGAACGAATGTGCCGTCGCCCATGCAAACGGTGGCAGGGGCGCCTTGAGCACCTGCCGTCTTGCCTCTTTCTTGGCACCTTCCTTGGCCTCTGTAACGCCCACAGTATCCTGCACGGTGTGGGACAGTGCCACATGTTCCAAAACGGCACGAACGTCGGCGAGCTCTTTCCGCACGTCTTCCAGCACGCCCGACTCGGCCTCGGCAATGCCCTTCATGAGACGGCGTCGACGCCAGGGCTCGGTGAAGAACTGCAAGACGATAAAGAGCACGACATTGACGGCCATGAGACCCCATGTGCCCCACGTGCTCTGGCGTCGAATGCGGTCCGACCAGACCTGTTCTTCGTGGTATCTCTTGAGGATACCATTGGTCAGGTTGGCGCTGAGCCGCGCTTCCTGTGCCTCGGCCTCCTTGAGCCGCTCCAGCGACGACTGCGCATTGGCCTCGAGCTCGTGGTCTTGCCGGTAAATCAACGTAAATCGCTCCAAATCCGCCGGTGTCCAGCTGTCCTTCCGTGCTAACAGGGTCGTTACTTCCCGTTGTGTCGAGACCCGCTTTTCGTTGACGGTTTGGTACGTGCGACGGGCTGTTTGCAAGGCCGTCTGGGCGCCTGCCAAATCGGCTTCTAATCGGGCGTTATCGGCCTTGATCTGTTCAATGGCGGTGTACCCCGTGAGGTCGCTGAGGGCCTGCGACGCGACGACGATGCGTGCCTGCACGTCGTCCATCCATTTCGCAAAACCGCCCGCGTCCCGCTCCGCGGACGGCGTCGGATCCGTGACCGGCACGGGGCTGTCTTTTGGCTGCTCGGGACCGGCTTCCGGCTGGGCAATCGGCAGTGGAGGCGGCGGCGTAATGGGTTTCGGCCGGAGATGGGCGGGTGGTGAAAAGTCAAAGGGGAGGCCAAGGGGCAGTGGCTTTTGGGGCCGGTCTGAATACCTGGCAAGTCCTATGAGGGGCTTCACAGCTACCGTCATAGCTACAGACGCCCTCAGGTGCCTTGCGCCAAAAAGGCGAATGCATTGGAGAGCAGGGCCCCTCGGGGCAACCATTTTCTTTTTGAGCTATAAAAAAGGTCCATGCGCTTTTCCAGCAAAGCATCGGGTGGTACTTGTCGAGGTACATAAAAAAGTAAAAAAACATCGCCATTCACCGCTCATCTTCGTGCGGCAATTTCAACCTTTTAACGGGAGACCATCAACCAGCATTGCAAATAAAAGCCCCACGAGAAAATCTTGTCGAATAAAGCCTTCTTCTGTCAAGTTCGCTACGGCAAATTTTTCCCCCAAACAAACAAAAAGTTTAAAAGGTTTACCCTGGGCCAATTTTCCAGGAAAACGGCCTTTATGGCTCAATGGTAGAGCGTTGCACTCGTATTCTCGAGGTTCATGCAAAGGTTCGCGGTTCGATTCCGCGTGAAGGCATTTTCCTTTCTTTTTGCCTATGTGCACTTTTTTTAACAAAAAAAAATAAATAAAATTACGTCGTACATATTAATGCAAACTCCTCAACCATCCATTCGTTTCCTTTTGTCGAACCCGGTCTACCGTGGACCATCTGAAAATGTTAGCATGCTGCCTATGCCTAGAAGACTTACATTTTAATGACCCCGTCATCTCCACCAGTGGCAAAAAGCTGTGGGTCCACGGGGCTCCATACAGTAACATTGCACCTCTTTGAATGGCCCTCTAGTTTCTGGACCAAGGCACCAGAGTTCCTGTGCCATACATTAATGACGCCGTCTTCGGAGCCACACACCACAAAGTTTTCGTCCTGGCCACCAAAACTACACCGTAAGATATACGTTGTGGGTTTGAGGCCTAAAAACTTCTTCACCAAGCGACCATTCATTCGCAGGTCATGCAACTGGAGACTTCCATTTTGCACATACACCAGCAGCTGGGAACAGTCCTTGCTCATAGAGATGGACACTGCGCGCTCTTCTGTGGAAATGTTGAACTTGTGTGCCTTAGTCACATAGTCAAAGACGTGGATTGTGCTGCAATCGTCCATGCAAACAAGCCATCGGCCGTCTTCTGATAGAACCATGTCTTCGGTCCTAAACTCTTGTGTAAGAGTAGTCATTGTTTTGCCCATCAAGGTTGTCTCAATGATGGAAAAGTGATGGTCGAGGGTCCCCATGATAATGTCTTGGCCACCATTTGTCCAAGTACACGAGCTCACCGGCTCTAGGAGCTGCTCAAAAGCCCGTATGATAAAGCCCTGCTTTGTATTGTAGACGCGTGCCACTTTGTCTCGCCCACAGGCTACGAGCATCGAGTCGTCAGGACTCCAGGCAATATTGCCAACGCCCTTTTCATGCCCTGGGAGCTCTAAATGCACTGCGCCTGTTTCGACATTCCAGATGGTAATTTCCGGGCTGCTGCCGCAGCTAGCAAGAAACTTGCCATTGTTGGAAAAGCGAAGCTGCCACACCTCGTTACCTTCCCCAAGGGTTATTTCGCGCATAACTACTTTTGGAAAGTCCACGGGGTTGCAAAAATGGTCTTCATAGATGAGCTGGGTGTGGTCTGATTTTGTATGGTACAGACAGGCTGCATATTGGTACGACCGATGCTGGTGGAGGATGGTGGCGAGTCTGTGCCGTGGAAGCATGGTAGTGGGCGCAATGTGCGTTATTATCTTTTCAAGCAGCTTCTTTCGAGAATACAAGTCCCAGTCGATCTTTTGCTTTAGATCGTCAGTACTCGGGGAAAAGAGAAGGCTTGATAGACTGTCGATGCGGCCGACGTCGTCTTGTACGGGGGTGAGCTCGTTCCGAAGCACTTCCAAAGCCTCGTCGGTCTTGCCAAGTTCAACCAGCTCCAGATATTTGTGCTCGCGGACCAGTACGTGCAGGTCGCGCTTGTCAGTAGACATGCTGAACACTAGATGTGAGGATTGGCTGTCAGAAATGCCATTTCTCAAAGGGCCGTCCACGTAGTCGGGGGTTTTTGCAGAATGTTTTAAAGGCTTGACTAAGGGATTCATTACAGGGTTTGCTATAGGGTTCCTGATGACGGTGTCCTGATCGGCAGAGGAGGGTCGCGAGATAACTTCAGCGTCAAAGAGCAGCGTTTCCACGCGAGACCAGTTGCCATTCAAAACGGCATTTCTCAGATCAACAACGGCGGGGCTCTCTGTGTCGTTTCCGCTGCTGCGAGCCACGATGTCGGCAGCGTCTGTGAAGCCCAAGTCGTTGAGCGTTTGGATCAAGAGGCGCGATAGGGCCTTCTTTTCCATTCCGTAGTAGGAGTCATCAAGAGCAGCATCTGCATTCTGAGAGGCGTCGCTTCCATTGTCTTTCATTGTAACAGCGTGGTAAGCCTGCGTGGTAGTTAGTGTCTGTTGAGGCGTGCTGTCGGCAGAATTACCTCGTCGAGTCGCGGCTTTTTTGCTGGTACTTCTCCGTCAAGATACAGGCCTTTTTCTGTTGTTTCAGGGCCTTCTAGTAGGGTCTTTGGCTGTTCGATAGATCGAGTACGCCTGCCGAGGATAGACCGAGGCGTCGTCGCGGCCGGGCCCGTCGGCTGGTCAGTATCACTAGAAGACAGGCGTAGAGACGCTCTCGGCGTAGAATTCTCCACGACGATTAGATTCTGTCTACGAGAGAAGCAGGGTGCCCTTCTCGCAGATTCGATTCGGTTGGTGTGTTCCCCCTGCTAGTAGCTCCGGGGACTGTGTTAATGGCGCAGTTGTTTACTTTCGGCGAGTTGTGGTCGAGTCGTTTACGGGCGGAGAGTGGTCGCGTCTCACAATAGTACTATGGGACGTGCAGAGGACATAAACAAAGACGGCATGCAAAATAAAGAGAAGGAGCGGCCTCGCACCAAGCACCTCCTGCCATGCTTTGTAGCCCGGCTTAGTCATGTGTCGTTGTGCACGTGATGTCAAGGGGCGGACCCTGCCCGAGCGCCGCCGCTGCATAACTTGCACAAATAGCGCCTGCCTGTTGAAGACAGAAAACAAGCCACGTCACCCCACCCACAGCCACCACACGCATTTGCGAGACCGCCCTCCTTTTTTTCTTCTTTTCTCATTAATTTCTGGCAATGGAGTCCGACAAGGGCGGCAGAGGTATCACTGACACAAAGCTCATTGAGTAAGCACCTTATCCGTGAAAATGCCACAGATATGCTAATGGAAAAGGCTTGTCAACAAACTTCAGGACATTTGCGCTACTTTAGGCTACAGCAGCCCCATTGACTTGCCGCAGATTGCTGTCGTCGGCAGCCAGTCGAGTGGAAAGAGCTCCGTCTTAGAGAACCTTGTCGGTCGGGACTTGTGAGTGCTTTAAGCTCTTTTTGTACACGCTAACAGCAGTCTTCCTCGAGGCTCAGGCATCGTCACTCGACGACCTCTTATTCTGAAGCTGATCAACCGCCCTTTTCCGGATGGCGCCAAGGAGGCCAATGGGGACAGGGCCCTGGGCACAAATGCCCATGAATGGGGCGAGTTTATGCACAACCGCGGCCAAAAGTACTTTGATTTCCAGAAAATCCGAGACGAAATCACTGCAGAAACAAATAAATTAACAGGAAAAGGCTCTGGTATATCAGATCGGCCCATCGGCTTGACCATTTACTCCCCGCATGTGCTGACGCTGACGCTGGTCGATCTGCCGGGCCTCACAAAGGTTTCTGTTGGTGACCAGCCAAAAAACATTGAAAGTCTCATTAAAGACATGGTTCTCCAGTTCATCTCGAGGCCCAATACCATCGTTCTCGCCGTTTCGGCTGCTAACAATGACCTGGCCAACTCTGATGGTCTTAAATTGGCTCGGGAAGTTGACCCCGAGGGCAACAGGACCATTGGTGTGCTCACAAAGGTCGACTTGGCCGAAAATCACGAGCATATCGTGGATATCTTACGAGGCAGCGTCATTCCACTCCGACTCGGCTATGTCCCCGTCGTCAACCGCAACCAGCGTGACATCGACAACAATGTGCCTATTGAAAAGTCTCTTGCCACGGAAAGAAACTTCTTTGTTGCAAACAGATCCTATGCTTCCAAAGTCGACTATTGCGGCACACCCTATCTTGCACGAAAACTCAGCTTGATCTTGAGTGCACAAATTAAAGCAACGCTCCCATCCATAAAAGAACATATCAACAAGTCATTGGCGAAATTTTCGAAAGAGCTTTCCGTTCTGGGCTCATCTAGTATTGGAGATAGCCATAGCACAATTCTCAATGTCATCAAGGATTTTTCCGATGACTGGCGCACAATCATCGATGGCAGCAACAAAGACCTGTCAAACACTGAACTTTCTGGTGGTGCCCGTATTAATTTTGTCTTTAATGAGTCTCTCGCTAATGGCATCAAGTCCATTAGCCCCTTTGACCAATTAAAAGACAGTGAAATCCAAACCATCATCATGAATTCGTCTGGTTCTTCCCCTGCCCTCTTCGTGAATACTACATCCTTTGATACTATTATCAGAAAGCAGATCGAGCGTCTCCGGGATCCTTGCATAAAATGCGTCAATCTCATCTGCGACGAACTTGTGCGTATCCTCAACCAATGCCTGGCAAAACCAATTTTCTTGAGATACCCTCAACTTAAAGAAAAGGCACATTCTGTCGCCATGGAATTCCTCATAGATACTTTGAAGCCCACCACAAAGCTAGTGTCTGATCTCGTCGATATGGAGATTTCTTACATAAATATCTCCCACCCTGACTTTATTGGCGCAAGTCGTGCCATGGCTGAAGTCCACGAAAAGTACAGTAGCACCAAGCCTGTTCAGGTAGACCCCAAAACTGGAAAGCCTTTGCCGTTATCCAACCATTCGTCTAGCCCATCACTCGGGGCCGAAAAGGAGACTGGATTCTTTGGTAGTTTCTTTTCATCCAAAAGCAAGAAAAAGGCTGCCATTATGGAGCCTCCTCCTGCGAGCATCAAAGCCACTGGCAGACCCTCTGAGCGCGAGACAATTGAGATTGACGTTATGAAACTCCTTATCGATTCCTACTTCAACATTGTGCGCGAGACTATGATTGACATGGTTCCCAAGGCCATTGTTCTCAATCTTATCAAGTTCACAAAGGACTCCATACAAAATGAGCTTACTGCGGGCCTCTATCGCTCGGAGGATAGTAAAGAGTTGCTTGCCGAGAGTGAGGACACGCAAAAACGGAGAAAGGTGTGCCAAGACATGGTGGCCGCGTTGGAGGAAGCAAGCGATGTCATTGCCAAGGCACAGTTGTAGCTTTTTTTTCGTAAAAAAATTTGGAAAATGGCGGTTTTTTTGTTTTTTGCTTTATGTTGTGGCTTTTAGTATTTAAGTAGTTTAGCTATGAGGTGGAATGATTATACGTTTTACATTAACCTAGTAGGCCTGCTGCCAATGCTTCCAAGTCTTCCAAGTTATCAGGCATAGCGTCCATTTCAAACACCTTGTTTGTCTCCACGGGCTCATCGTCCTTTTGAAACCATTTCTTTTGCTTCTTTTTCGGCTTTACTTCGTCTTCCGAAGCGTCGTTTATGGGCAGAGACCGGAGCAGTGCTAGTGGATCCTCACCGTCATCTTCAAAGACACCATTCTCACCACTATACTGGCCAGTTTCCTCCCGTTCTCTCGCCTTTCGCTTCAGTTTCTTTTCCCTCCGTCTCTCCTTGGCAAATGCCTTGTCCTCTACATCGGCCTCTCGCACAAGATCAGCCTCCGTCTCTACAAACTGAGTGCGTTGTATCTCAGCGTCGCCTTGTTGACGGAAATGGTCTTCGTCACGGAGCTGGTAGACGGGCTGTGCATTTCCATCATCGTCAAATATGAGTTTCTTTGATGTTCCCTTGTACTTGAGCAGCTGCTTTTTTGACGTCAACAGTTTTTCTCTGCGCTTCGAGTCGATAATGAGGTCCTTTTCACCGCCGAGCTTCAGTACACGCGCCGTTGACTGTGGCTCTGCTTTTTTAGAGAGCTCATCTTGGCCGACGACTCGTTTGGCCGAGAAGAAGTCACCTTCGTCGTCTTCTTCTTCGGCAATGAGGTTCTGGTAGTGTTTTGTCAAGACGTCTTGGTTCTGGCGCTCAAACATGCGCTGTGCCTTTGTCTTGACCTTTGCCTTGCCCTCCTCATCCTCTGAATCCGACAATAAGGCTCTCGATGCGTTTTTCAACTTTTTCAAGTCTTCTCCCTTTTTGAACTTGATTTGGGGGGCACCAGCAAGACCAAGACTCTTTGCAAATCCGTCCAAATCCAGCTTGTCCAAGTGAAAGACCTCCTGGTCCTTTTGCAAGTGGATAGACCGTGTGTAACTGATAAATGCTTTTTGTGCTAGATATTTAATATCACTCTGCTGAAAACACATATTTTGAATCTGGTCCTGGATCGTCTTCTTCTTCTTTTCCTTAATGACCACCTTTTTAATCGGCACTTTTTTCCTTTCAAGACGACGGAGCATGCCCTCTTCCTCACTCGGGTCGAGGAACAGGACGGCTTTTCCCTCGCTCTCATAGCGAGCCGTGCGTCCACACCGGTGAATGTAGGTGTCTGCGTCTTCGGGGGCGTCCACTTGCACGACCCAGTCGACCATAGGGATGTCAACACCACGGGCCACCACGTCTGTGGCGAACAAACAAGCGTGTTTTGCGGCAGCAAAGCGTCGAATGATTTCGAGACGGGCTGCTTGTTTTTGTCGGCCATGAAGATGCAGCAACTGAATGCCAGGCTGCATCTGTCGGAAGGTCTCGTAGGTAAACCTTACTTGTTTTCCCGAGGAAAAGAAGCAAATCATTTTTGTCTTTGTGTTCGAACGTAGAAACCCCCATAGCGTGTCTAATTTTTCGGGAAGCGGCGTCAGCACATAGTGCTGTTGCAGCTGGGCAGGTGTGGCGGCAGCGGCAGCTTCGTGGACGGAAATGTACTCTGGGTTGGCCAGACTCAGCCTTGCCAAGTCAGACACACGTCGGGATTGCGTGGCGCTGAAAAGGAGCGTCTGGCGGGCAGGGGGGAGGTGTTCCACGAGGGCGTCCACGGCGGATTGGAAGCCCATGTCCATGATCCGGTCGGCCTCGTCCATGACGAGAATCTGTAGATTATTGACATCGAGCGTGGCTGTTTGGTCGAGATGCTGCAGCATGCGGCCAGGGGTGCAGACGAGAATGTTGATGCGTCCTACTCGTTCGGCTTCTTCCTGTAGACTCTTGCCACCAATGACAAGTCCGGCGGAGAAGCCATGGTGTCGTCCGACCTTTCGCAGCACGTCAAAGATTTGCGCAGACAGCTCTCGGGTTGGTGATATAATGAGGGCGCCAAGGCCATCGAGCTGTGTCCATCGTGCTCGATACAGCTTCTCGAGCACCGGAATGATAAAGGCCAAGGTCTTTCCACTGCCCGTCTTGGCAGCGCCCAGAATATCCCGGCCACACAGGCCGGCAGGAACAGCACGGGCCTGGATATCCGTCAACGTCTCAAAGTGAGAGTCGCGCAAACCAGCCAGTGTCGGCGCGGATAATGGGAGTTCGGTAAACGTCTTTGGAATATGCTTTAAATCAATGTCCTCAATCGACTTTGTGAGAGCTTCTACGCTCTCCAACTCTTTTCTCCTCTTGTCCTTTCGGTCCTCCTTCACCACACCCTTCTTTTTGACTAGATTCGACGCCATCTCTCCCCTTGTTTTTATTTTCTTTCTTTATGGAAACTTTTTTATAACGATAAGCTGTTATCGTAACTTTTTTGTTCTGGCAAAAGTAGGGCGGTATCCCTTGAAGGCAAAGGCGGTGTAGTCCTTGAAATAACTGCGCATCGTCAAAGATAGTGCCGCTGGCCAGCCCAAGTGCGCTTCATTCGCAAGCCAATTCATGTCCCTCTTCTCCTTCATCATCGCCCACTTTTCCCCTTCACCATTGTATTCCTCCTCTTGATCATTACATTCACCATAATCCTCCATTTCTTCATCAAACCGACAAAATATAGTGTCGAATGTAATTTTATTCGCTCGTTTGAAAAACATACCTTCATTTTCTTGTTCTGCATCCCTTTGTAAAGCTTCTTTATGCAGTATTTCTTCCACCTCTCTATGCACGCGATCTTCTTCTTGGTCCAGCTCTAGAGCTGCGGCGTAGAGGGCCTCATATGGATCTTCCTGCGTCTTCTTCTTGCTTGTTGCCGCACCCCTCTTCTAGTTACCACCAGTTTCCTTTTTCTTACAGAGCTCCTCGGCTTTTTGCAGCTTCTGCGCCTTTGCTTCTTCCCTCTTTTGTCGCTTCAAGGCTTCCTTTACTTCAGTCTCCTCTCTTTTTCTCTTTCTCTCCTCCTTCCGTTGCTCTTTCTTTTTCTCCTCTTAAGCTTTTCTTTGAGCTCTTTCCTCTCTTTCGGCCTGCTTTTTCAAGTCCTCTTGCAGTCTAGTATCCACCATTTGTCTAGCTTCGGATATCGAAAGCACGCCTCCTGACAGAAGCCGGCGATTCGGGCGTTTTTGCACTGCCGCTTTCTTTGTTCGGGTATCCATAATGTTCTGCAACTGTTTGGAGACCGTTGAAAAAGCGGAGTGATGGTACTTAACTGCCTCTACCACAGACATCAGTGCCTCCTGCATATCGCTGCTACTCGAAGAAATAGTCTCGAAGTTGTCTTCAATAAGCTTTGCTAAAGCGTCCAGAGTTGTAGGAACAAACTTCATGTTTTGAGGGACAAAAGCAACACTTGAACTGGAAGGCTCATTGGCAGCTACACGCTTAGCCATATTATCAAGATTCCATCGGATTGAATGGCACGATCCCGGATCTCTTAAATGCGCTTTCGATATTACTACGGGTCAAAGCTCTAAGCCGTGCTCTACAAAGCATCCGCAGGAAGTCATTCTTTGAGACTTCTTCGCAGCATAGAGCCATTTCATCAACCTCGTCATAGTAATGCTTGTATGGCTAGAAAACACCGACATCCAATGGCTGTAGCAAATGTGTCATGTGTGACGGGAATGTAAAAGGAATGATATGGTTGTTCCGACATTCCTTTAGAAACTCATTGTGCTAGTGAGATGTATGGCCGCCAAGACGTAGCACGATTTTCTGACCTTTCGGGCGAAGACGATCGACATGCTCAATGAAATGCCTACGCCAGTACATAGATATCGTATCACTTAATAGGGCGAGGCATGGAAAGTTCCTGAGGGGCCTTGGTCACCGAGTAACACAGATCCCATCTAGAATATCATAAAGAGATCTCCGTAGATAAAGAGAGCCACCTCTGCTGGCAGAACTTTTTATAAGACTCCTTCATGCTGGCCTTCATGCCGCTAAGGCTCGGAATCGCTGCATCCGCGTCGGGCGGATAAAGAGTGTGCTGCTTGTAGGATGAAGGTAAATGACCACGATGCGTATTGCCTGCTGGTAAAGCTGCAAAAGTAGCTCTCAGCATCAAGGGACAGCAACTTGTTGGGTCATTCTAAACCCCCAGACCTTGTAACTACTTTTAGATCAGTAGGAAACCATTGTGTTGTGTGTGGTCCCGTTTGCTCCACTATGTTTGCTCATTCACTCAGCTGTCCTGTGGACATAGCCCCTCTCGTGCTTCCCTTCTCTTTCTGTTCTAGATAGATATGCATACATTCTATATCTCGACCTCAAAGTCCCTTAGGTTATGAGACCTTTTGTTTTCCTGTGTTGAAGACTCTGTTGTTTAATCAAGGCGTTTAGCGGGAGATTTTATATTTATGGTTTACGCAGTTGTTTTTGAGCCTTCTGTGACTCCTGTCGAGTTTGTTTACCTTTTCTTTTCTAAACGAAAATGTCCCAACCACCCTCGGAAATCCCTCGAGCCAACTTTTCCAAAGTGCTTGCGAGAGGCCCGGTGGCGTGTGCATTTGTAAACGCTTTGAGCCGCAATCCATCGGGCCAAATGAGCTTCCTGCCTCAGAGAGCTTTTGAAATGGCTATAGGAAGCTCTTCGCACTGGGTGCCATTTATATGGCTATACATGGTTGAGCAAGGAATATTGTACTTGATAACAACTCGCAGTTTTTTTTTGAGCAAAACTTCCTCTATTTATCCATGATTGAATAATTAAGCTTTGGTTCATTCATTCTTCCTTTTTTGCTCCAAAATGTTATAAAAAGATAAAGAGCGCATATATCTCCCCATAAAAGTTCCGGGTTCAGATAGAACGGGCCATTTGAAGAAAGTGAGGCTCTTTCATGCCGCCTTTCATAGCTGGTGAGACGGCATGCTTGCAAGGTCTGCTTTCTGGCCGCGCAAAGATTCATGGTACATATTATGTACATACATTTGCACCCAGCATGGTCACGTGTAGAAAATGCAGGCCCAACGGGGACTAGCGTTGTATGGCAAATTTGACTCGAGTCGGCGACCCATATTTTCAGTAGTATGTACTATGTAGTATGTATAGCGGTACATGTAGGTGTACCAAAGAGGCGGCCAGTGAAGCTAGACGTTGGGGAATTCGGATGGAATTTTTTCAAGAAAAAGAGAAGCATGCGACGAGTGTTCGACTAGGGCGTGGCCAATATGTATGACGTGCTGGTGTTTCGAAAATAATGCATTATGCAAATAATAATAATAATAAAAAGAAATTAAAAATTAAGAGAGAGAGGAAGAAAAGAAAAGAAGCATCAATTTGGGGGGTGTCTGTAAAAGTGTAAAGAGGGCAATTTGGCGATGATAAAAAACCCATAGAAATTCTCATCGCAGCCATTCAGGGGTGGTTTTACCTGACCGCTTCAACGCACATTTTTCTTTCAAAAATAAAAAAAAGCCATCACCTCTGAAACGTGAAGCAGAATCTCCTTTTGGCGTTGAAATTACTGGGCGTGGAGACGAGTGGTTTGGATGTTTCGCGAGACCAAAAATAAGAACAAGCAGTGCCCACGAGAAGAAAGCAAACGAGAAACAGAAAGAGCAAAAGAATGAACGGCATTCTGCTTGTGCCGCCAGATCGAGGGTCTATTCTCGGGCGCGCAACGTGGAAGAGCCGGTATGTAGTGGTAGCAGCATCCGCCGAAACGACGCCCAACCGGCAATCACACGACCCCCGGGCGACCCCATTTCCAACGCCGGAAGCCATGTATCTCACCATCTACAAGAACAAGGTATGTCCGGTCAGGAAAGGGAGCATGGACAGAAGCTAACCACGGGCACAAAAAAAACAGGGCGACCAAGAGCCCATACAACAGCATGCCATCAGCTCCATTACGGCCTGTCAGGTGGAAGAAGTGACCAACAAGAAGAATACGACGCCGCTGCCAACGCTCGTGGTCAGTATCTCGCCAGACCCAAGCACAGACAAGATGCGGAAGAGACGGTCTAGTCGTATCACCATGAAGGAATCCAGCCCAACCATTCTCTGGTTCCGTCGTGCAGACGACTCCAACCAGGCCTATCTCCTCCACGACTGGTGTCATTTCATTCAGTCCCTCATGAACAAGCCCGAAAGTCGGTCGGGGGCCACACCTCTCAGTCCCCTCGCACCAACAACATCGCCCTTTGACAACCCCTTCACCATTGCGCAGCAAAACAAAGTGGAAAGCCAGCCAGTGGAAGAGGAGCCGCAACAAAAGGATCCCCCTCCTGCCATACCCCGTGAGACCATCCTGGACCGTGCGTTTCAAATGAACTTTATCCCCGGGTCGGAGCGCAGTGCAGCGTCTCGGGACCAGAGCATGAGCTCGCTGGCCCGCTTCGACGAGCTCATGGCCAAGCGAGACAAACGACGACGGAAACGCGAAGCTGCGTCCCAAGCCCATGAAGGCGATGTTGACGCCTCCTCTGGGCGAAACTCGTCAGGATACAGTGACTTCGGTGCGGGTAGTGGCTCGGATGATGACTTCCCAAAGGGCGCTGATAACGAGGGCCAGCCCGTGGTGATTGGGACGAATGCACGCAGGGCCCTCGAGTTTATTACGGGTCGAAGTGATCTTGAAATTGCTCAGACCGTACGGGATGCCCAGCGAGGCTCACAACGGCCTCAACGTGCCTTTCGCTCAGCGACGACATCCACCCTCGACTCCACACGGCCCGTGCAGGAGAGATACTACAGCTCGAACTCCATACAGTCCATGGAGGCACCAGTGCAGTCTTCACGGCCACAGACAGGCTATACCCGTCGGCCCTCCTTTTCGCCTCGGACATTCAGCCAGCAGTCCATGCCAGCTGACAATGTATCCCAGACAATCATTCAGGCCATATCCGCTGGTCAATACCCATCACATCCTTCTTCCCACCATCCTCGTCGTGATGATCAGCAAGAAGACCGGTAAACCCTGCTGGCCAGGACATGCGCTTTATGAAAAAAACATATCTTTTTATTCATCGTTTTCTTTTTTTTTCTAAGCATCTTCTTGTATTTGATACCTTTTTGCTCAGTTGTTGAAACGTATACAGGGGACAGGCTGGATGGTGGTTTTTTTTTTTTTGCTTGGAGGATAATTACGTTTTTTAAAAAGAGAGGGAGAGAAAGAGAAAAAGAGGCTGGAGGTATGATTTTGCTTTTTTTTTTGCTCTATTTATGTACAAGTTTTGTTCATGTCCATCTTATAATAATAATAGTAAAAGTGTAATTATATCCATTTTGAAAAATCCAACGACTCTACGCCAAGCGAATCCTCATGGTTTGGTTCCGATGGGGGTGCTTGTATGGGCCGCGTGTCACCCGTGAAGAAGGCAGCCATGGATGACCGTCGGAGATTGGAAAAGTTTTCTCGTGGTGGCGGCACGGCCAATGGAACATCATCGACTTGGTACCGTTCCCGCAGTGCAGAAATTTGACGCAGTCGGTTCCTCCACGAAGAAATATACTCATCCCCCTGTCGTTTCTCCCAGACAAGCGAAAAGACACTGGCATTTAATGTCACCAGCCGAATAAAATCGGGTAGGGCCTTGGCACTGATGATTTTAGGCCGAGCCGCTGGTGAAATCAACGGGAAACCTGGCTGCGTCATCACCTGCACCTTGAAAAAGGAAGAGCTATGCGCCTGTGCTTTGATTGCTCGTGCCTCTGGTGTGATGACAATATTGACAAAGTTGAACTGTGACGGGAACGTGTCAAAGTGGAATGGAAGTCCGGAATCGTTGTAGATAATATTCACATAATCGTTGCCAATATGCCGTTTCTTCATGATACACTGCGGATCATGCTCTCGGTTCGTCGGCATCAACGTCGTCACATGAAAAACGATTTCCGTCACACGATCCCGCCAGCAAAGGACATATTTTCCATCCGTATCAAACTCCCGATCAAGACCTTGCGTATTAAAACGAGCCCCTTTCAGTGGAACAAGAGTGCCAACTCGGCGCAAAAAGGCCAAATAGTCGCTACTCCCCGTCACATTGGCTAAAATCTCGGCCTCCTGCGTCTGGCCTTGACCAATGTAAATCAGCCCGGCCTTGTGGCCATCCAAAGGCGCATTCAAGTCAAACATCCGAAGCGAACGGCTCACCGCCTCGCCATCTGGAAGACGTACCGGACGCAATGCAGACGTGGATTCCTGTGGGAAGGGAGACATCAACTGAACAAGGATATGTGACGGGAGACAGGGGACCAGACCAGACGAATGACCCGTCGTATACTCGGCTTGGTGCGATGGCGGTGGCTGTATGTTTTCTTGAATGTAAAAAAACGACGTGGCAGAGGCCTGTCGCTTCGTCACACACGCTAGACCAGACCGACCTGGAATGGGATCAATGCTAATCACAGCATTACCTATGAGCCAGTGGCGAGCCACCGACGGATCTGGCTTCTCTTCCATTTCCATGGGTGCTGACACATCCACATCACAGTAGGCAGCACGCTGTAAAAAGTCGAGCGTGATGAGAGCCTGCTCATCCGTCACACGACGGCCATCTTGACCAGCAAATAGTCGGCTCGTGATCCACGTAATATACCCTGCTCGATCACTCACACGCAAGGCAAGGAACCAGAAGACAAGGACGTGGTGCACCAGTGCAAACACGTATTGGGGCAAATCAGGTAGAGAAGGGTCGAGGGATGCCGAGTTAGCAGGCTTGCGATCAGTGCTTGTCCGTGAAATACGGCCATCCCGAACGGCATCCAAGTATCGGAAGCAAATGCCAAACGCAATCCTATATTCATCGTCGCGGAAATTGGCATACAGCCATGGAAGACGGCCAAGCGAGGCTAGAAGCTCCAGGATATGCACAGCAACACCGGGACGTGTGATGATTTGTGACATCTTATCCATGATATTCACCAAGGACTTGCGTGTAGCCACTGGTAGTTCAAAACAACAAATCGATAATGCATGGACACACGAAATGGGATTCTTCTCCGTTAGGCCTTGAATAAACGTGCGGATAAGATCATCACCCTCTTGGCGCCGGAAATGCTCATGGTAACTGATAATCATCGTCAACGATTGAATCACGCAAGTCTGCACATCCGATCGACGAAGACCCGTGGCTGCCGGAGGCTCACCCACACTGACGGGCTCGCCTTGTGTTGTGTGCCCTCTCATCTGATCGCAAAGAGTACTGTGGATCCACAAGATATATTCAATCGAGCCTCGGCACAATGCGTGGTTTCCAAGTTGTGCAGGCAAATGAATCAATGCAAGACTATAAATCTCCCAGTTGATGTCTTTTGCTTTCAAAATATCATACACCACACGGAACCAAGACGATATGTCCAGAATAGAGTCATCTTGAGCTGCTTCCTCGGCGTCACCACCCTCACCCTCTCCTGTATTGGTGTCCAAGTCCTCCTTGAAAGACATGACTACAGGGCTTGCATTGTCAGAAGGGCGTTGAGGGAGGGCTTCCAGGTCAGGGGACATCCAAAGCGGTTCGTACTTTGCACGGTCTTTTTCTGCCCGTTCCGAATCTGCCGCTGCTCGTCTTGCTATAGCGGCGTCTGTCCGTAACAGAACAGATGCCAGCCCCTTGCTTTCAGCATTCGCCACAAGAAATATATGGTGTGCCTCATCGGCACGCAGTCGAAACAGCAATTTCATGCTTTGAAGACGTGCTAAAACAGGTAGGTGCGATGACCGCGAGAAGCGAATGAGCAGCTCAAAGATGGTGTTTGTTCTCGAGGCATTAGAATCCATGACAATCATAAAGATCTGGACGAGAGCACGAGCGCCAAAAACAGACGTGTCTTGAATTTCCTCAACTATATGCACAAGACGACGGATAATCTCATCAAATAGTTCGTCGCTCGAAGAAAACGTCACAGACACAGCAAAGTGAATAGACTGTTCTAGTAGCATGGCGTTAATGGAAGAACCCATTTGAGAAATGATGCGATGAGCGAGTGACTTGGCAGTGATTTCATGGGTTGTGCTCTCATCGCCGTCCTTTGACTCTAGAATATCCAAGACGTGATAGATATCAATGGCCATTTGCAGTGCTCTCGCCCGGATCGTGCTAGATCTCCTTTCGTTTATGTAAAAACCTTCCAAAACAAGCTCGAGATGTTCTACCCAGTTTGAATCGGACGGGTAGCACCCTCTAGTCATTTCCAAGTGCTGGATCACCAGCTCGGCCGCACCATCGTCAAGAAACTTATGTACTTTTGACAGATACTCTGCACAACATGTGCGCTGTAAATGAAGAACATACTCTGTCTTGTTCTGCAGAAAGCTGCGTAGCAAAACGTCTATTCGGTGGATAAACGCAGACGCTTCACGGTTCAAAAGGCTTTGAGAATCGTCGCCGCTCGACGACACAGACAGACCATCGCTTTCGCTTATGGCCTTTGAGCGAAGCGTGCACTGAGCCGCAATGTCTAGTAGCAGCGTCCAATCATTCTCAGAGACCAGTGGGTGGATGGTTTCCATCATATCATCTTTGACTTCGTCGCCTCCAAGCAATGTATGAATAACCTGAAGAGTGAGAGTCGAGATGCGCAGAGAGGGATGCTCCGATGCTTTTTGTAGACCGGTCATGAGAGACGACAGAGAAATGTATGGGGCATTGGCCATTTTGTCCATGGAGATTATAGACTGTCGTAGCACTGTGAGTGCTATGCGTGTCTGACGGGCCGCCTCACGGTCGTCATCCTTTTTTTCCGCGATGCACGTCTCAATAAGTGAGCTGATTGTGCGACGGCCATAATGGGACTGCAGGAGATGGCCAAGTACTTGCCATGCCCGTGTTCTCAGTGACGGCACAAGGCCGTAGATGGAGCTTAGGACCTGCACAGATCTGTCGACACTTGCATCAGGCAGTGCACCAACGACTATGCACGACTCAATAGCGGACATACACGACGACAAGTCGTTTTGATTGCTTGTGTTCATGGCAATGTCGAGAATAGCCGCTAGGAACTCGGACAGGACATTGTCGTCGGCCGTTTTGAATCCATGCTTGAGCGTGCTCAAAGACAGTTCAAAGAGAAGAGCCAATGGTCCTTTGGTCCGTTCTTTTCGTTCATCATGGTCCTTTGATAATTGAAAGGCAATGTTAAACCATCTGGTCAGCACCTGGAACACTTCGTACTCTACACCACTGATATCACGTCCACTGCGTGTCAGTCGGTCTAGGGCAGTGATACGCTCTATCAGATACGAATCCGCCTGAAAAATGGCCGCAAAGAACTCGTGTCTCTCCAGAGATGTCTGCTCCTCCTGTGCCATCTCTGCACACTTGATGACGAGCTGCCATCCTACCTTGGCCGTCTTTGGCTCGTCACTGCTGGCTTCGCCCTCTGCAGGAGCGTCAATCAGCTGGAATGAGGCCTTCCACACAGCCACAACAGGCAGCTGTGGCATCTCCAGCAGGTTTTCTGCCGCCATGATCTTTTGCTCTTCCGTCCCATCTCTTAGAAGGCTCAGAATCTCTTCCAGAGCGATAGAATCCACGGCACCGGATACTGTTATCGGCATATCTGTTGATTCACTTCGGCTGGAAATGCCTGTCAAGCCCTTCAAAACACTTGCGAGCCCAGACGAGCGGTCTCGCGAATCTGACGGCGACATGCTACCAGACCTTACGTCGTCTTTATTCTATTTTTTCTAGACTCCAGTCTCACGGAAAATAATTGCATTGCGTAGATTCCAGTTTCAAGTCCTCAGTGCAGATGCCCCACTTATAGCATGACGTTTTAGCCGTCTGATACGGGAAGATCCCATTTCGATTTTTTTTGGCTTTGCAACGCTATCACGTGCGCCTCTTGGCTGCAGAATTTTCTTGTTTGCACCAGCAGGGTGTCTTACATAAGTGTATCCACGGACCCCACTATAGCAGACGGTGGTCATGTGATTATTACAAGCACTGCGAACGGCAAGCGCTATCACGCGTTACTGGCAACCAGCTCCTTCTGTTTGCTGAGCTTGGCATTGTGCGGCTTCGAAAGTTCTTTCCTGACAGTTTCATTCAGCGTCTTTTTGTGTTTTTTATTTGTTTTCACGTCCAAAATGAGTGATCAGATCGGCCGTATCGTCCAAATTTTAAATGCCACTCTTGATCATTCGCAGCACAAGGCTGGTATGTTTCCTTCTGCATCCTTTTTTCCTATATTCTGACAAAATGGCCAGCCGAGGCGGCTCTCCGTGAGCAAGAAAAGACGGCCCATTTCTCGCTAATGATGCTCCAAATTACTGCTTCAAACGATCTCCCGATGAAGACGCGTCTAGCGGCAGCTCTTTGCTTTAAAAACTTTATCCGCTCAAACTACATTGACGAAAATGGAGAATATAAACTGCCAGCAGACGAAGTGGCAACGCTCAAAACAGAAATCGTTGGCCTTATGATCACATCTCATCCTTCCATCCAGTCACAGCTGGGTGAGGCCATCTCCCAGATTGCCAACTCAGACTTCTGGGAGCGCTGGGACACGCTGATTCCCGATTTAGTCTCGCGTATCGATATCAACAACCCAAATGTCACAAATGGCGTTCTTGAAGTAGCCCATTCTATTTTTGCACGTTGGAGGCCCTTGTTCCAGTCAAACGAGCTCAACATGGAGGTGAACCACGTCCTCGGTGTCTTTGGCGAGCCTTTTGTACAGCTTCTCAAAGTCGTCGACGAGAGAATCGGCGCTAATCAGGGCAATGCAGAGGCTCTTCGCTGCTGGCTACAGACGCTCGACTTGCTTGTCAAGATCCTCTTTGATCTGATTTGCCAGGATCTGGCGCCTGTTGTGGAGAGCAACCTCGAGTTTATTCTTTCTCTCCTCAACAAATACTTGGCCTACACAAATCCTCTCGTGTCCACATCCGAGGACGACGAGTCCACCATTTTGGAAAACTTAAAGAGCAACATCTGCGAAGTCTTGCAGCTGTTCATCCAGAAATACGCAGAGGATGTCGTGTCCACGGCCCATGGGTTTGTGACGGCTGTGTGGAACCTTTTGTCGTCAACAGGCGCCGAGAAAAAGTACGATTTGCTTGTTAGCAAGGCGTTGCAGTTCCTGACAGCTGTGTCGACGTCAGCCTCACAATCGAGCATCTTCCAGACCGAAGGCGTACTGAATGAAATTGTCGAAAAGGTAATTATCCCCAACATTGCCCTTCGCCAGTCAGACCTCGAGCTCTTTGAGGACGACCCCATTGAGTTTATCCGCCACGACTTGGAGGGCACAGACAATGACTCTCGTCGCCGTGCTGCCACAGATCTGCTGAAGGGACTGCGTGATTCGGGTGATTTGGACTCCGGAAGCGTTACGAAAATTGCCCTTAACCACATTGCGCCTCTTTTAAGCGCCGAAAAGTCGGACTGGCGTGCCAAAGACACTGCAGTCTACCTTTTTATTGCCATTGCAGCAAAAGGCTCCGTGACGGCTGCGAACGGCGTGCAAACCGTAAATAAATTCGTTAATGTTGTCGACTTTTTCAACCAGCACGCATTGTCTGACCTGCTTGCAGCTGAAGATGGGTCCAGCGAAGACGCCTCAAAAGTCATTGGAAAGGTAGATGCCATCAAATACCTGTACACGTTCCGTAGCCAGTTCCCCACAGACCAATGGAAATATGCTATGGAGCCCCTCATCCGGTGCTTGCTGTCCAAAAACTACGTCGTGTATTCTTATGCCGCCATCGCCCTAGAGCGCGTTCTCCGTCTGACAAACAGTTCTAGTGAGCCTATCATTGACCCGGCTAGTATTGCCCCTCTTGCAAAGGACTTGCTATCACATTTGTTCCAGTTGATTGAGCGGGAAACATCACCAGCTAAGCTCCAGGAGAACGAGTTCCTGATGCACTGTATCCTCCGTGTCTTGACCGTTTTGAAGGAAGGCATTGTGCCCCACGCAGAGCTTATTTGCCAGCACCTGGTGGCCATTACAAATACCATCAAGGAAAACCCCAGCAATCCTCGATTCTACTACTACCACTTTGAGGCCCTCGGTGCGCTTGTTCGATTTGCTGCGCCGTCTGTCGGTCCGCAATTGGGAAATGCCCTGCAAGAACCCATCTTTTCCATTATCCAAGCAGATGCTACGGAATTCATTCCTTACGTCTTCCAAATTCTCTCGTACCTCCTGGAGAAGAACTTGTCGGACCCAGCCCCAGAAAAATACGCCATGCTCCTGTCTGTTCTTTTTGACAAGAATATCTGGGAGACCCGTGGCAATATACCTGCCTGTGTGCGTCTGCTGTCTGCTTTGCTGCCGCGCATTCAGTCGTCAGCAGTGTCCGAAAAGGACGTCCATTCTATCCTCACCATTGCAGCCAACCTCTTGTCAAATAAGAGGACAGAGCTCTACGCTGTTGACATTTTCGAGGCGTTTGTGTTGTCGTTCCCAGTTAACGTTGTTAATGTCTACTTTAGGGACATTCTCAACAGTTTGTTTACAAAGTTACAAAAGGGGCCATCAGAAGCTTTCCAGGCCCGATTTGCTCTATTTTACCATTTTATTTCTTCTCGTGGAAAGGAAAATGGAATGGGTGCGGACTATTTCATTGATTCTGCAAATAAGCTGGCTGGTCCTGGCCAGGATCTCTTCCGTCAAATCTATCCCACGTTTGTTCTTGGGCCTACCAACGCATTTGTCCGTCCATCGGACCGCAAGATTGCCGTCATTTCTTATGCTAAGACACTTGGCGACAGTGCCCGTTTTGCCGAGACATATGCAAAGGGCTGGGGCAACACGGGCAAGTCTATGCTGACAATTCTTGCCGATGCCCTCAAGGTCCCCAAGACAGACAGCTTTGTTGAGGCCGATGTGGACGACGTGGGATTTGGCACGGGCTATACTCCACTCGTCTATATTCGAAAGACACCACGTGACGACTTCCCAGAAGCCATCAACATGATGGAGTGGACAGGGGCGTATTTGAAGGATGCCAACAATCGCCATGGTCGTGCCCTTAGCACGTATGCTGATCGTATACCCGATGACTTTAGACCACAGTTTTTGTCTCTTTTGGGCTGATATTTTTTCCGAGGTTTTTTTTGCTTATTTACTGGAGTTTTTCTTTTTTTTTGAAAAAAAGGTTACATAAAATATATTCGATTTTTCGTTGATGCTTGAGCTATGACTGAGAAAAAAAGAGAAATGCCAAATTTTTAAGTCAGCAATTGAAAATAACGCTATGCTTCCTCCCATATATCCATATACCGTTCCCAATTTTGAAACCCTACATTCGTTAATGGTGGATAGTTTTTCAATGGTGGCAAATAGACATACCAATTGACTCGAATGCCTCTCGTCCTCCATGTATACTATCCATAAATAGAGTGTCCATCCCATGCTCCTGCAAAATACCGACCGAATAGTTGATGAGACGCATCATGATGGCATCACGGCTATGCTCCGTCAAGTGTTTTGCTATAGATTAGATATTTTACAAAAGCAAACATGGTTTAAAATGGACGTACTTGTGATGCAGATGCATGTGAGCCCACCAGTAGTGGGGGAGACTGTTTGGGCCCAGGGCAGATCACGGGCAGATAATGTCCCACTGGCGGGAAGATAAACGACAGCTGTCGCAACAATGTAGGCACCATCAAGGCAAATGATGATATTATTCATATCGGGGGTGCCTGCGAGGTGATAGTATTGGTCGTAGCAGCCAACGTTTTTTGATTGTGCAGACTCACGGGCTACAAAGTCCAATACCGTTTCAAAGTCCTTTTCTTGACAATGAAAAAAATTCAAACTGCCATTGGAAAGATTGCCACCACGCCAGTTTGATAGCCGCAGAGTCCAATCACAGACTTCTGACCCTCGTCCTGGGAGATGGGATCCGTCAATCTGCCAGCCACGTTGTCGAAACCAGTCGATGCTATCACCGTCCATAGGCACGCCGGGCAGTAGTTTTGGGTATATCGACCCAAGCTGCAGACGGGAGACACGGTGCTCGAGGAGATGGTGCATAGCATATCGGTGCATGGTGGTGCCAATGCCTAATCGCTGGCAAAGGGGGTGCACGAGGATGGTAGCAATGCAACCTACCCAAGATTGATCTCGATGGTCAATAAATGTCGTGTACGTGGCACAGAAGCCAATCATCTCTCCAGACGCAGGGTCTATCACGGCGAAATGCTTTGCATAGCCCGGTCGTATCAATATTCGCCGGAGCGAGGCCTGGTCAAGATGATATTTGACAGGGAGGGTTTTTTGCCAGAGGTCAAATACGAGGGGCACATCGGCCTCACCATTCCATTCGGTGACAATCCACCTTGATGGCATAAGAGCGTCCTCAATGGGAAGACGCCCACGACCAAGCTGAAATGAGAAAACACTGTCAGCCATGTATTTGAATCGTCGAGGCGCGTAGTCCCGAGCCTCAATCAGGGTGGGATACCATTGGTCTTCTGGAAGTAATGGCTCCATGCCAGAAAAAATAATAACAACATATACTTTTCGAGGGGCTACAGAGCGCACAATGTGCCAGATACTTTCTAACAGGGGCCTTTGTTGATAGGGCATGCCATCTACGACAAGGACAATAGATCTTGCATGACATAAATGCTCTCTATGATATGCAGTGATGCCATCCCGCGGGATATATGGGATATGACGCACCCAGGGGTGGAAACGGGCTATGGCCCTACCAAAGGGCTCGAAGGGATCTGTAAAGGGCTCTCCGTCTCTAGCCCGGGTACTAGGAGCTGGTGTCAGGACATATAAAAGCCCGCCGTCTGACAGGACATTGCTTAATGGCAAACAGTTTTGCTTGTCATGTAAAATGGAAACACCCGGTCCCTTTGTATCCTCTTCCAGCTCTGTGAATGGCATTCTATATTATGTTGGCCTATAAAACTATTTTAGACGAACCATTCGTGTTGCAAATGCCTTGCTTTCTTGCAACTTGTTTGTTGGTTGAAGGAAAAGGAGGATCATATATACCACTGAATTTCTGTTTGCTCTGAAAAGAAAAGAAAAAAGATATAAATTCAAACGGACTCCCACTGAAAACCTGTCTGTTTTTTTGTTTTTGTTTTATTTGGAATATAGTCGTAAAAGGCGGAGATTGTGTGTGTGTCTAGTCTCTCAGTCCCAAGTAACAGATCTCCTACGCATGTATGCAAAGAAGGAAAAAAAGGCTAGTTTGCGATAGGGCATGAAAGACACGGCTAGGAGGGGTAAAAAAAGATGATGAAGTCGGGAATTATGTGTGAGATACTTTTTTAAAACAAAAAAGAAAACCCCATGTAGATTTTTCAAGGGTTCTTGTTAATTTCTTTTTTTGGTCAACTCAATGGGTGTGCATGTGTAAGAATACAGCATCGTGTCTCATGATAACTTTTTACCATGGTCACAGTATATACGTATAATCAAATAGGAGCTGGTCATCTTCCGGGTAAAACTAAAGAAGGGGTATTGATTCAGGTAAAACAGTATATGAAAGATAGGAACCATCAGAAACCAATTTCTTTTTTTAACAAAAGAAGACGCGGGAGAAAACAGAGGGGTAAACGAAGATCGAGAAAAGCAAAGAAAGGAAAGTCAGAAAAGAAAACGAAGAAGAATGGGAAGATAAAGATCCCACAGTGGAAGATTTTCGACGATTATCAATTGAAGTCTTGAACAAAATCAATTGATGCAGGTAATTTATACACTCTTAAAAAGAGCTAAAACGAAGCAGACCTTGTCCCTCAGACCCTCACAATGGGATGGATGGCCATGCCCGTTTTCCAATAAAGAAACGAAAGAGAGACATGCACGCAAAGCGTTGAAGAAGTTTATTCTTAATTGTCTTGAAAAGAAACCATTGTGACGAGTCAGACAGACCTTGTTGGGGAGTTTCTCTGAAGAAGAAAAAAAGAAGCTAGAGGGTAGATGACGTATAATTGTCGATTAGTCTTTCAGGGCACATTGCTCGTTGGTGGTGACTTTTTTTTTTCGTTGGTGAAAACCGGTCACCTGCCCCGCGTACTTTAACCATTTTTACAATTCAAAGTCCACATTTTCATTTTTTTAACAAGGCCAATAAAATAAATAAATAAAAATGCATGTGTGCTTCTACTTCTTTTTGGTGGAGCTTGAATGATCAAAAGAGAGAGGGGGAGTTTTACGTTTGAATGGGAAGGAATAAAGGTGGTGGTCGATCACTCGGAATAAAGACAAAAAAAGAACGACCAAGACATGGGAGACTTTCATGTGCGACGTCCCAATTTGGTCTCTGGCTGTGACCAATCTGGCCAGGTGAAACGGCCTTTTCAATGGCCAGCATGCAATGTGCCTACCATTATTGACGACGACATACTCGTATTCATCGTGATGCTGTGCATCTGACATCATATTTTATTTTTTTTTATCTTCTCCCAGTCCAACGCATTGACATCATCATTTATGTACAGTCCAAAAATAAATGCAAAGTCGTTGGGGGGCATCCCTGCTCCAAGAAGAACTTGAAAATTTTCTTCGCCCCCCAGGTAACCCCTCACGTACCAGGTACATATTGAGGAGAAAGAAAAAAAAATACATCGGCAGCAGAGGCGGAATTGCCGAACCATTTCTTTTCATGGCACAGCCTTTATTCTTCTTGCACAAATGACCGTTCGGAAAGATAGAAACGATGTGTTTAGGTATGCTTATTGGATTGAGTGGGGAGATATGAGAAGAATAAAGTGCATAGAATGTAGACGAGCACTACATTGATCCACCCTTCTTTGTTCCCTTGTTTCAAGCGGGCCAAAAACTGGTGGGGCTTATTTTTTGTTTTTGTTTTCGTTTTTACAGTTTTTGTTTTTGTTTCTTACTTCCCTTTTAGGTGTGAAAAATTATTAAAAAGAAAAAAAAAGGAAAAAAAAGAAAAAGAGAGAAAAAGGTCCATTCTGTGACTATCTCTTACCAATGACTTTTTTTGGACGGTCGTTATTGTGCATTTAAAAAGAAGAAGAAGAGAGAGAGAGAGATCGCCAGAATCTTCAGCGTCTTATATCGCTTCATTGTTCTATGCCGATTGCTTGGGCAGACCTAGGTTCTTCCTTGTTTGCGGCAGCCGTACCATCACGACAGGGAACAGGGTTGATGCAATTACCGGAACACGCAAGTTTTATTGCTCATTTAAAACAAGTAGAGACCTTGGGGTGCATGTAATGTACAACTATGCATACATCAGACAAATCGTTTCTTTCCTGGCTGGAAAAAAATTAAATAAAAAATGAAAAAGGAATTAATGCATACACCGAGTCGTCTGGCCTTGTACAGATACATAGTCTTTTAGCGTGCCTTTGGTAAAGGTAGGTCTGGGCGAGCTGCTTCTGCAGGCAGTCTTTTTTATTTTATTTTATTTTTTCCGGAAGCATATCTCCCCTGTACAACACTGGCTTTTCACATGTACAAATATGACTTTGCTTCTGCTTTACGGGACAAACCCCGCTATGCAGTGTCACACATGGTGGGAAGGAAACCTTTGGTAAAAAGCTAGCAGCATCAGAAGAACAGGCCCGATAGTGTTTCTGGAGAACGCCTTTCCAGAAACTAGCATATGTTGCCTGCATTTTCTTTCCTGCATTATTGTACTGCTAGACGCGTACTACATTACGCCCTCAACCACTGTCTACCTTTGTATGCGTGCATAATAGTAAGAGGCACAGGGCTGTGCGTAGAGATAGAAAAAGCTTTGGTCATTTTTTTGCCTGTTACTTTCAAACAAATATCTGGCCATATTCGAATCACAAAGTCTTGCTTATTCTGAGCTTTGATCAAAAATAGCATGAAGTAGGGATTGCCTGAAAAACTCTACATATAAAAAGGCTGGAAGAAGGCATGAGGCAAGTTTTTACCCAAAAATGTTTGCATATTGTACCTTTTTCTATGCCGTTTTCTTTGAAAATCCTTTACTCCTATATTCCTATGCTGTCGAAGACATTTACATTGGATGAAGGATTCATCTTGCACCCCTTTGCAAAATGAAAAGCTCAAAAAATATGAATGTAATTTCACCAATAAAGGATATTTTCTATTAAAAAACTATTCGTTTTTGAACACATAATTGCCTGTAAATTGCAGTTTTTTCTTCCTTATTGATGATGGCCTTTTCTTTGTTACAAGGAATATGTCGCAGAGAAACTCTGAACATGATTTATCTAGATACGATATACTAGTATGTATTCCTTTAAACTCATAAAGAATACCTTGTAGCCAAGGAAATTTGTAGACTGAGAAAAAAGACGAAAGAGAGCAACCCTTGTGGTCTTGGGTTTTTGGAACTACATATAATTGAGGACCCCCACTTTTTTATATTGACGCGACGCGTTTCTTCATCTTCCATCACGCCGTAAAATTGCAGACGAACGAAGCCTGCGATGGACGAAAATCCTGCTGATAATGTGACTGTTGTCATTGGAGACCTTGTCCAAGGTGTGTATCCCTACAGAATGTGGAATATAGAGCGTTCACTGACAATATAAACAGCAGCGTCTGTGCCCGCGAAAAAAAGGCCAGTTTCTGCAAAGGCGACAGTAACGAGACTAGCGACGCTTGCGTATGAAAATGGTCTGGAAGAATCTGATCTAGAGACGCTTGTTGTCGATGGATTGACAGCTACAAGCCGCATGCTTGACCAGGCAAGTCTGGGGACGCTGGTCCGTAATTTATATCCATCTGAAACGGTGAGCGAACAGACAATTTTGTCCATTATAGGGTGTCTCGGACAGGGCGAATGGAAGCCACCACTAGCTGTGCAGGCTCTCCTTCTCCGCTGGCTCGTCATGGTGTACCATGTGCTCTCACAAAAGGCTTTGGCTATACTGTCCCGATCGTATGCCGTTCTCTTTAACCTTTTGGACACAGCAGCTATCCGTGGCCAAGTGTGCCATGTCTTGGCCCTGATAACACGAAGGAGACACGTGCGTCCATTCCGGATCCAGTCCATGCTAAATCTCTCGAGACAAATCGGCCATGACATGCATTTAATTGGTCTTTTGCGAGTCTTCAAGTCGTATTACCCAGAAGTGATTGTAGGCGATGCGACACGTGGGCGTGCCTCCGCTTTCAAGGTAGGCACTCGTGTGGAAGGTATGCCATTCTAACAACGGTAGCATCCTGATCTTGCTTGGAAGGCTCGTTTAGAAGAGATCCGCGTGGCAAGACAACAGAGCCGTGCCGGAAATAGGACGGCTGGTAGGTTTGATGTTGCTTATAATGGGTTCCGAACACGTACAGACACTGGGGTGCTTCCTCACGTGCGAACAGCACATGCCCAGGAAGATTGGGTGACGCTCGAAGAGATTGAAAGTGCTACCGCCCTTGTAGACTCGATAGAAAAGATTGAGCTGCCACAACAGCTGATTGCCGTCCTGGCAGACCCTTTGCTGCAGAAATTGCTGCAGCTTCGGCCGGAAGACGAGTCATATGCACGCATCCAATACTGGATGTCGTCCATGATCGCAACAGCGAGAGATACTGACCTGCTTGACCTACTGGAGATTGTCCATGATTACATTACAAGCACACGTGTATGTGGATTCTATTTTTCTAGAAGAAATGGGCTAATATAGCAGAAATTCCCGGTGATGTTGCGTCCTTTTTTTGAAAAAGTGCTGGTCCATTGGAATGGAAAAGACAAGAGACAGCTGGTCCTTGAATGCCTCTCTTTTATACCAATAACAAGTTGGCATGGTACACAGCAGTCATTCTACGCCCGCGTAGAGTCGTTGGCCTTTGACGGAACCATGGCTTCACAGGTTGACCTCCTCGGGTTTTACGAACAAGTACTGCACCAATGGAGCATTGCTATAGGTTTACTAGACACCAAGGTCAGCAGCAACGAAACGACGTCCTTTACGGCCTTGGTGCAACAGGCAGAAAGGGTTGTCTTGAATATTCTTCAAAGCCACAACCTTACGGGTCCCGTATCTATGACTGCTAGCCTAGCTATCGTCTCCTTTTATGAACGAGTAGCTGCCCTCCTCTCCTCCCAACATGAGGAGATACTGGCGAATGTGCAAGAGGTGATCCCTCCCCCAGAGGCTGTCTATATTCTTCACTTTTCTCCATCCTTGGCCGTAACCTCGAGACTGTACGCTGTCCTAGCAAATTTTAAACTCTCCATGGAGGCAGCCATGGCAAAACGGCCTTCTAGAAACAGCGCCGGCCAAACTACTATCTTGGATGATCTTGTCGAGGGCCCATTGGGGCATCCCTTGACGGATTTGGAACGTTCAAAAGTGAATGTTTTCAATGGCTATCTGATGGATATATGTAATTGTCTATGGAGATCACGGGCCTTCTCATCCACGGATGCGAATGCCCTTGCATGCATGCTAGACGAGAAAGTAACGGGGGCCTTGTGGCGCTACATAGAGCAGGACACGTTGGACCTGGATGTGCCTCTTCCGGCTGCGCTCAACGTTTCTCACGCACCAACACTATGCCAGCATGCTTCTGTTTTCTTTGGAAAATTAGAGGAAGAAGAAGAAGAAGAGGCAAGCCCTACAAAAGAGCATGCCGTGCGGCTTATTGGGCCCGTGACGCAGCCCAGCCTTGAGGAACTTGCATCCATGGGCGGCCTTGAACTTTCATGGCAAAACTACCGAGCTGGGTTCCTGGTGTATCTCGAGAAGATTGGGTTTACAGGCATCCCGTCCCTGATGTATAACACCATGAAGAACCTCCGGAAAGCGAGGGCTTCCATCGGCTCTACCTAGATACCTGATGCGGTACTTGCTGACACATCTAAAATGAGATGAAGCCTCTGTGTCTTTTTGTCGGGGGCGATGCATAATGTCTAGTGATGTCGGAGCTCCTGCGGTGGTGGCAAATGGTTTGACATACAAATTCAATGACAACAGCATTGGGCTGTCGGATATTACTTTCCAGCTCCCAGAAGGGAGCCGTACTTTGCTGATTGGTGCCAATGGAGCAGGCAAGACGACGCTTCTTCGCTTGTTAGCAGGGAAGCGGCTGGCTCCGGCTGGTTCTATTCGGGTGAATCATGCGGATCCGTTTTCTGAAAATGTTACTGGTGTAACGTATCTAGGTCTTGAATGGGTCTTGAATCAGATTGTCCATCGAGATATTGGTGTTGAGGAGCTCTTGGCTTCTGTGGGAGGCCAAACGTATCCTGAACGACGTGATGAGCTTGTGGATGTTCTTGACATTGACGTAACATGGAGAATGCACGCTGTCAGCGATGGCGAGAGGAGACGTGTCC
The DNA here is from genome assembly GCA_020002325.1 of Chrysosphaeria jannelii. Taxonomy (NCBI): domain Eukaryota; kingdom Fungi; phylum Ascomycota; class Sordariomycetes; order Ophiostomatales; family Ophiostomataceae; genus Chrysosphaeria; species Chrysosphaeria jannelii. The sequence goes on from JAGKRY010000090.1 coordinate 75,862, forward strand.
AGCTGGCAATGGGTTTGATTCGGCCATGGCAAGTTCTTTTACTAGACGAGATCACAGTCGACCTGGATGTGTGGACTCGTGTTCAGTTTTTATCGTGGCTAAAGAGGGAGACGGAGACTCTTCGGGACGGACGTTTGCCCACGGTAGTGTATGCCACGCACATTCTCGATCATCTGTCTGGGTGGCCAAGCCATCTTGTGCACATGCATATGGGCACTGTGGCAGAGTGGGGATTGACGGAACGATTCCTTGAGGCAGTACCAGATGATGGAGAATGGGAAAGCTCTGGAAATTCACGCCTCAGTAATCTTGCCCTCTTTTGGCTGCGAAAGGATTTACAAGAGCGTGGACCACGGAATAAGAACCACCAATCTACAGAAGGACGAACATACAATCAGGATGGCATTGGAGGGTATGGTTTAGAAAAACATGAATAAATAAAAAGATGTATTTTTACTGTTTGTTGAACATTCATTTGAATTGTGAACATGGCATGACTTATAAAAAGGCGGTCAAAGATCTATTGGAGCGCGAGTGGGTCCGCACAATATCACTGCTCCCTCGATCGCAATTCTGCCGACTTTTTAATTTTTATTTCTTGATCGATACATTTAGATCACAAAAAAGATCTTCAAAATGCCTCCTCGACAACGTGATGGGCGCGGAGGTGGCACACAAACAGGATCCAAGGAAGATGTGATGGACACGCCCATGATTTCTGTAGCAGAAATTGCGAATATGGGTGCAGCAGAGTCTGATGTACCTTTAACGTCTACGACCGCAGGACGTTCCTCTGGACGGTCATTTGCTCTGAAGCCAAAGGCTGTTCGCCGCACGGATAACGAACGTAAGGCGTTGGCTGAGCAAGAAGAGAAAAAATATGCAGACAAAGTGGCAGAAGAAGAGAGGCAGAGACGATTGGAGAGCCGCGGACGAGGACGAGGCCGAGGCCGAGGCCGTGGCGCCTTTAGCGGAGGCCGGGATGGTCTTGTGAGGCGTGCGGGCGCATCGGATGGTCCCTTTTCATATATAATGCCTGGGCAGAGCCGTGGTGGCCATGGTGGCTCTGGTGGCAGCCGGTCCAATGGGCCTGGAGGCTTTTCCTCAGCTGAGCGCCACGTAGATCCTCGATTGAACACGGACATGTTTAATGGATATAGTGGCGTAAAGGAAGACGTTACGGCCGAGACAAAGGATGGTGTTTCTGGAAGCAGCAGTGGATTGTCTGGTCTACGGGCACTGCCCATGGGCATTCGTCGTGAAGAGCACAAGGAGCATCAAGTAGTGGTGACGACAACAGCAGAACTAGAGGCTGCCGCACAAGATTTGCAGCTGGATGATGTGTCTGACTCGGATCTATATGTTGATGATGACCCGATTGTGCCGCAAGATGATGGGAAAGTGTGGCCGCGTGCAGGTCAAAAGGGGGCCGTGATGATGATTGATGCTGATGGCAAAGAGATTGAGGTGACAGACATTGATACCTTGGCACAAAAGCGTCAGGAGCTGGCAGAGACAGAAAAGGGGAAGAAGGAGAAGAAGGAAAAGAAGGCTAAAAAGGCCAAAAAGGAGAAGGATGTGGAGGACATTGTGATTGAACAGGGTCTCGAGGCGATGCTGCATGATTTGGCCACGGATGAGCGGACAGACGCGATCCAGATTGATAACAGCGAAAAGGAAGAGTCTTCCAGCGAGCCCAAGGCGTCCGATGAGGCCAAGGAGGCCAAGGAACCACCGCGAAGGGAAGGACGGCTGTTTTTGTTTCAATTACCACCGGTCTTGCCGTCTCTTAAGCCACATAAACCTAGCGAGTTTATCAAGCCAGAACCTGGAATGGAAACGATGCAGCTGGATGAAATCGACGAGGCCCCTATTGACCTGACAGAGGGCGCACCGGAAGATGGGATGGGTGCGGAAGAGGAGCCGAATGGGTATGCTACTGGAGGGTTCTTGGGGACAATGGTGGTACGCAAGTCTGGACGTACTGAGCTGAGCTTTGGAGGGATGACGTATGAAATGATGCCAGGGGCAGATGTGCAGTTTTTGACGACGGCCGTTCTTTTAGAAGAGTCGGACGAAAAACGACAGCCTGTGGATGGCAAGACACTGGTGGGGAATGCCTTTGGTATGGGGCCCATTGCCGGCAAGTACAACCTGGTGCCCGTGTTTAGTGACGAAGAGGAGTGGGTTGTTGACCCAAGCGAGTTGGTGGTAGAGGAGTAATTTTCTTTTTTCTTCTTTCTTCTTTTTTTATTTATCTATTCTAGAGGAGACAGGGGGAGGGTATGGAGTAAGGTAGGGTGAGCATCTTGAGGCAATACATAGATGGGTACATACATTTAGCATAAAAGAACGCTAGCTGAAAATAGGTGCTTACGTTAAAAAAATCCGGGGCAGTGAAAAAAAAACTTTCTATGGCTTCTTCTAGATCTCTCTACATTCGATGAGTACGCGATTTTGCGTCCATTCTCTTTCTTGTTTCTTTCTCTTGTAATTATTTCAAGTTGTCCTAGAAGCATCCTACAAGCATTCGTAGAGGCTTATGCATCACATAAAGCAGTCATTTTATGCAAAATTCTACTTTTTTTTGTTTCCTTTTTCCCTTTTTTTTCCTCACAAATCCGACGTCCGCGAATCGCTGCATTTTCGAGTCATATTCGTGATCATTATTACCTCTCTGAAAACACGGGTTTTCTGAGACTTTACGCTCCCCTTTTACCGATCGATCCCTATTCCACCTAGATCGAACTTTTTTTTGCCCATCGAAACGACGCTCTTTTTCCGAGTCTTCTTCTTTTTTTTGGGGTAGCTCTTAATAATAGTAATAAAACAAAAAAGAAACAGAGAAGAGAATAGGATCCTTGCTCAGATCCCAACTATGACAGAACGACCAAAAAGTCTGCCGTTTTCGGCGCCACCCAAGGATCTTTTTGAGAAATACGCGACTATAGATGATTCGGGAGAGCTGGGACTGGGGCCCGAGGAGTTTATAAATTTAATTGCCCCGGAAGAGGAGGACTATGTGCGTATATATATAACAAAGAGGCCGTGCCTTGCAGCTAACAAAAAAATAGCACAAGGTGAAACGAGAGCAGTTTTCTGTTCTCTTTTACGTGGCCGACCGACGACGCCAAGGACGTGTCAATGCCGAAGACTGGGCCTATTTCGACAGTCTTTTGCGGAAAGCAGATGCTGAGTACGACATTGCCTTTCGTCTATTTGACATTCACCAAAAGGGAACCGTCCAATACGATGACTTCCGCAAGCTGTGTGACCTGAACCGGTCGCAGGACCCATTACCCTTCAACTGGGACAGTGAATGGATCAAGCTTTATACCGGCACCAAATCCAATCGCCATGACATGACATATGGCCAGTTTACGCAGATGATGCGTGGCATCCAGGGCGAGCGTATACGACAGGCCTTTCTTGCTATGGATAAGGACGGCGACGGCCATATCGAGCCCGAGCAGTTCCAGCACATTATCCTGGAAACATCCCGTCATAAGCTCTCTGACGAGATGATTGCCAAGCTCGGCACTCTGTGTGGCAACGAAAAGGTGTCCTATGCCCACGTACGAGCCTTCCAGAACGTCTTGACGGAGCTGGACCTCGTGGAGCTCATTATCCGTCGTGCTTGTGGAAAGACGATGGACGGAAAGATTACGCGCCAGGACTTTCTTGACCAGGCGTCCCGCATCACCCGCTTCGGCTTCTTTACGCCCATGGAGGCCGATATTCTCTTTCATTTTGCTAGCACAGAGGACGCCTCTGGCCGCCTCGGGGTGCGTGACTTTTCCAAAGTCCTCGATCCCGTCTGGCGTCGCCAAGAAGCGGTCGTCGGCAGTGTCCCTGCCCATGCGCCGGTCCCCAAAACGGGCACTGCGGCTGTGATTTCACGGATTGCCGAGTCTGCCTATGGCTTTGCTATTGGTAGTCTTGCAGGCGCCTTTGGTGCATTCATGGTGTATCCCATTGACTTGGTCAAGACACGGCTGCAGAACCAGCGTGGAGCGCTACCAGGCGACCGACTGTACAAAAACTCGATTGACTGTTTCCAGAAAGTCGTTCGGAACGAGGGCTTCCTCGGGCTCTACTCGGGCGTCCTCCCACAGCTCGTGGGTGTAGCCCCTGAAAAGGCCATTAAACTTACCGTCAATGACCTTGTGCGGAAACAATTCAAGAACAAGGACGGGTCTATAAAATGGGGCTACGAGGTCCTGGCTGGTGGAAGTGCTGGTGCCTGCCAAGTCGTCTTCACCAACCCCCTGGAAATTGTCAAGATCCGCCTCCAGGTGCAGGGCGAGCTGGCAAAGACGGCAGAGAATGCTGAAAAGCGATCGGCCATTTGGATTATCCGGAACCTGGGCTTGTTTGGTCTGTACCGAGGCGCGTCCGCTTGTCTCTTGCGTGACGTGCCCTTCTCTGCTATTTACTTCCCCACATATGCCCACCTGAAAAAGGACATGTTTGGCGAGTCGGCGACAAAGAAGCTGAGCGTTGTGCAGCTCCTGACGGCCGGTGCCATTGCTGGCATGCCCGCAGCGTACCTGACAACGCCATGTGATGTTATCAAGACACGTCTGCAAGTCGAGGCCCGTAAGGGGGACACGCAGTACAATGGGCTCCGCGATGCAGCAAAGACCATTTACCGCCAGGAGGGCTTCCGTGCTTTCTTCAAGGGCGGTCCTGCCCGTATTATGCGGTCCTCCCCACAGTTTGGCTTCACTTTGGCGGCCTATGAAGTGTTGCAGAACCTGCTTCCATACCCCGGGAAAGTCCAGGAATCTGCCGACAAGCCTTTGATTCCAGCTCAGCAGCTACCGTTTATGCGGAGCCGAAGTGCACTGAAAGTTATCCTAGACCTAAATGCTGATTTTGGAAAATTCAAGCTGCCCGATCAAAAGGCGTGGGAATCGTTACCAAAAGCAATGGGAGGCGGCGGCAAACTTGTGTAATGGTAGAAAAGTTTTTTTGCTTTTTCTTTATAGATGAAACATTATTTTAACCATTTGATGTATAGAATGCCATTATGCGGAGCTGATAGCTAGGCTTTGGCGTTGACTTTTTGTGAAAAATAGTCTCGAGATGACGAGAAATATGGCACCAATGATGGTTGTAGCGCCTGCCCATATAATAGCCGAGTGATAGGTCACGGCAAGACTCATGTCGCCACCATGTGACGATTTAATCAAGGCTGCGGCTGTGGGGGCGCCGACAAGGGTGCCGACAGCTGCTGCTACGCTAATCATTCCGTAGCGGACTCCAACGCGAGAAACGCCAATGGGGCTCGCTACGGAGAGCTGCATAATACAAGGCACCCAAAGAGACTGAATGGCACCATTAAAGAGGCCAAAAATTGAGGAGAAGACGTACATGAGCGCCCTCGAGGAGCCAACGCCAAGCCAGCCAAAGAGGATGGCGGCCACGAGCAAATTGCTCACAATAAAGGAGTCAAGGGCCCCGATGCCGCGGAAGTCAGCAATGTAGCCCGACAGAATGCGTGTGGGAATGCCCACGGCGGAAGTTAGGACAAGCATGGTGGTGGCTTCTTTTGTGGATAGCCCAATGACATCTTTGGCGTACGTGCTGCAGTAGTAGAACCCGAAGAAGAGAGCCCAGTAATGCATAAAGGTGGCCACGCCAAAGATGGCCGAGGGGGGCTCCCGGAACAAGGACATGTCAATTAGATTGGCCGGGACAAAGAGGGAAGCAATACTGGCATTGGCTACTTCCGGTGAGACTGGCTTTGGTCTCAGGAGAAGCCAGGAAGCAACGCCGAAGACGAGACAGAGCAGGGCCATGCATCGCGAGGACCAGCCGAAGCCGACGGCAGGCATGAGATACTCAATGTAAATGGGCAAAAGAGTTCCACCAAGACCGGTGCCGACGGTGCTCATGGAAAAGGCAATATTACGTCGACGGACAAAGTAGGCACTAATGGAGGGGAGACACGCTGCAGCCAAGAGGCCGAATCCGCTACCGAGAAGGAAGGCCTGGCAAATATACAGGATGGCGAGAGAGGACGCCTTGGAGAGGGACGATGCATCCGCAAAGCTCATACCAATGCTGCCCGTCACGATACAGGCCGTACCGATAGCGACGACAGAACGGCCATAGCCAGCGTCTGCGAGGAGTCCAGAGAAGATGGAAACGGCATAGGAGAGGAATGTCTGGATGGATCCGATCCAACTCACGGCGATAGGGTCGAGATGGAGCTCGTTAATGTAGTAGAGCTGGTACGTGCCAAACATGGTGGCAATACCCCAAGCGACAAAGTTGACGAGAAGCCCAGCAATGGCCTGGTTCCAGGCAATGATTCCATCTGTTCCTTCTGGTGGCAGAACCACATTTTCAGCCGATGCCACAGGCGATGGATTCACAGGCTCCTTTTCAAAGTCAATCTTTTGTATAGACGACGAGCCGATATCAAGACTTGAGACGGGACCAGAACTTGGTGGACCTTCCGAGACATTCACACCCATTTTCTCCAAATGAATATTTTTTATTCTGGGAAGAGATTTGAACTTGATTTTATAATTTCTACCTTGCTACACATTGACTGTGTTGCTTATCGACTTTTTGAAGAATACGACTTATTTAGATGACAGGGCCGCAGGGGTCTAGCATGACCCCAAGAAGCCCCACAATTCGATCAAAGCATCTTATAGGTAGCATCACATCCTCTTCAAGATGCTAGGTATTTTCCACACTTGTGGAATAATGTCTCTCTTCATCATAGACGATAAAAAAAGAACAAAGAATTTTTTATTAAAAATTATGCGAACATTACATTTCCCTACCCCTAGACCGTAAATAATAAAAGTAGCTCTCAGGCTATTGTGCTACTTGCTTGCTGGCGGTTCTTCAGAATTGTGAAAAAGATTCTAGAGATGACAAGGAACACGGATCCGATAATGGTGACAACTCCAGCCCAGATAATAGCTGAGCGGTAGGATGATGAGAGCTTCATGTTGCCACCATTAGATCCGTTGATCAATGCTGTTGCTGTTGGGGCACCAATAAGTGTACCAATACCCGAAACAACGCTCACCATGCCGTAGCGGATGCCTATCCGCGAGTTACCAGCAGGGCTAATAGTAGACAGCTGTGCTATACATGGTGCCCACAGGGACTGCACGGAGCCATTGACGAAGCCAAAGATAATGGAAAAGGCATATATACCACCCTTTGAGTACGCAACACCAAGCCATCCAAGAATAGTGCCACTAAGCAAAAAGTTACTTACGATGTAGATGTCCATGGCACCCACGCCGAAAAAATCGGCAATATAGCCAGCCACAACACGTGTCGGGATACCGACGGCAGACATGATGGCTATAAGTGCCGTTGCTTCCTTTGTCGAGAGCCCAATGACGTCTTGGGCATACGTGCTGCAGTAATAGTAGGAGAAAAAGAGGGCCCAATAGAAAAAAAAGTTGGCTACAGCAAACAGTATAAATGGTGGCTCATGGAACGTGTATGTGTCTACCAGTTTTGAAGGGGCAAGGATGGACAGGAAACCGGCGCTTCTCACCTTAGATGGCATGGGCCGCGACCGCATAACGAGCCATGCTGGGAAGCAAAGGATGAAGCAGAAAAGAGCCATGCTTCGTGCAAACCAGCCGAACCCAATGACGGGAAGTAGGTATTCCATAAAAATGGGCATAATAGCACCACCAATGCTCGTGCCAAGAGTGGCAACGGTAAAAGCAACGTTAAGTCGGCTGCGAAAGTATGTGCTGATAGATGGAATAAAGCAAGTGGATACCAGACCAAAGCCGGTGCCGATGAAGATACCTTGGAAGACGAATAATAGGGCGAGAGCAGATGACTCTGATAGGCTTGTATTTGCGGCAAAGCTCATGCCAATATATCCAATGATAATGAGAGTCGTGCCACTAGCCAGGACAGTACGTCCATAACCAGCATCTGCGAGGATGCCCGAGATGAGAGAGATGGTATAGGAGAGGAATGTTTGCAAAGAGCCTACCCAACTGACGGGCAATGTAGCGAAGCCAAGTTCGTTGACATAGTAGAGTTGGTATGTTCCGTACGTCTTGGCGAGACCCCAGGCAACAAAATTGACAATAAGACCAACCATTGCCTGGTTCCAGGCAATCATGCCGTCCACATCCTCTATGACAACCTCTTCCGCGGGGGATACAGCTAGTGGGCCATTGGGAACGTCTTCTTTACTTTTTTGTAGATCTGTAGATGCCGCAGCTGTTGCCGAACCATTGGCAACACTAGGTGTGCGGGGGGCGTGTAGCTTGCTTTGAAAAGTATCCATGCCCTTATTTCGAAAACTACCTCTCCACTGTTTTTTCTCTTTGGGTATGTAATACCTCTTTCTTTAAGGCGAGAAAAGACTTGTGATTACATTGTGGCCACCCCGTCTTTTTTAAATATAGCGAACTATTACGCCGTGATTTGAACATTTCCTGTCTGACATTTCGCTTCTTCATTTTCTGACAGTTAGAGCCACGTGGGGTTAAATGTACAGTAAGCGCTACCGTCTTCATAAGAATCACTTTCTGGCATCACAAATCTCAAATATAGACATTCGAAAAAGATTCTCTCATACTAGAGCATAAGTTTTATCTTTTTTTTCCCATGTAGACACCTAAGTTTTTCATTCACTCGAAAATAGGAGATGGCAACTCACAAGGCTCTGTGCTCCGTGCTTCGAAACTCTGTTCGTAGGATCATGTGGGATGAACTAGTGTGCCGCAAAAAAATCTCTTACATAGGTAGGTACATATGTACAATTTCTCGCCACCGAAATTGCCTCCTGTGAGCGTTCTGCCACTCCGGCTGGGTAACGGTACTCCGACGGACACATTACTAGGCTCAATCGGGTCAGGCAGCCCCACCCTGTGATGAGCTGTCCTTCCCACTTTCCCCTCTTCTCTCTTTTTTTCTCTTTCTTTATCGCGAATATAGTGTGTTAGGACGATTGATTAGCTCACCATACTTAAAGCACTTAGTGAGTGGCCCCCGTATCGCTTACACCTCCTTAGTTTTGCTTCCCTTGAAGGATGAGATAAAATTCTGCAAGCATTTCTTCTTTGTATTTTTTTCATCGAATTCCCGCCATTTTGATCCGATCAATCGAATAATTAAAGCGCGTAGCGCTAAAATGAAAAGGACTCTTTTATCAACGTAAGTCTGCTCAAAAGTCAAGACGTAAAAGTGCGTGACCGCCTTGAAGGTATTATGTAATACACATTGTAGCCTCGACTAGACCCACTAGACATTAAATACACTCAAATCAAATGAAATCAAATAGGTAATACATACAGGCTGCTACATACAATTACAAAAGACTATCTATTTCTGCAAACATTGGGTTCTTATGCGTTTTCAAGACCTCAAGTGCCACCAAAGACTCTGTCAAAAGACTATGCCTGTTGATACCAAGCGTTGCTTTTGAGCGGCTAAACAAGCGTTCACACTCAGCCGACATTGATGGTATACTGAGAAAGTCATAAGCCATCTTTGACAATCCCGGGAAAATGTCCTCATTCACTTTCCAACACAACAAAGGCTCCTTCAAATACTCGCTTGACTGTGATGCCGGTGCGGATCCACGTTTTTGTACGAGATACATAGTCACCTCGCATTCTGTAGAAGCAGCCCCTATGTCACTGGCTTTTGGAAACGGCTGCAAA